>JAKKIK010000218.1:0-40763 GCA_024500135.1 Heterodera carotae
AAGAGGAAAATAGTGATCCGCAGCTAGGTATCTGCGGATAGAAAAATCCTTAGCCATAGATAATAATCCTTAGCATTGATAATGAGAATTTTAGCAGCAGATTTTTCTATCCGCAGATACCCTAGCAGCAGCTATGTAGCTGGCGATTTTTATCCTTAGCATTGTTAATACCAGCATAAATCGGATATCATCTTGTATTTCCCTTTGTTTAGCTCCAAGGATCGCTCCATCGCCGTTTGGGACATGGCGTCACCGCGCGAGATTGAGTTTCGCCGGGTGCTTGTTGGTCATCGGGCGGCGGTCAATGTAGTGGATTTTGATCACAAATACATTGTGTCAGCCAGCGGTGATCGGACAATAAAAGTGGTTTTTTTCGCGACCATTTTAGTACACCTTAAAAACCTTTAGGTTTGGAATGCCAGCACATGCGAGTTTGTGCGTACTTTGAACGGGCACAAGCGTGGCATTGCATGTCTGCAGTACAGGGATCGGCTGATTGTGTCCGGTTCTAGCGACTTTTCGATAAGGTTGGTTGGGTCGGACGAGTTCATCCAATCCTACTCAGAGGGATTAATCAACACAATGAATACCTCGGCACGATGGGATTTATTATCTCCTTTAGACTTTGGGACATCGAGTGCGCGATCTGTTTACGCGTGTTGGAGGGTCATGAGGAGCTGGTGCGATGCATCCGTTTCGATGCCAAACGCATTGTATCCGGTGCTTATGATGGGTATGAATTGTACGGGTGTTGAACTTGAATCGCAACAACGTCCTTTTTTTATTACGAATTTCGAATTATTTTAAAAATACACAAAATCAATTATTAGAAGTTTATTTTCTAATCTAATTCAACTAATTTTTCCTGGGCAGCAAAATTATGATCTGGGATCTGACCGCAGCGCTGGACCCGATGACACCGCCTAATTCAATTTGTATAAAAACACTTTCGGTTTGTGCCTTTTTGACGCAACCAATTTTTTCCAACCATATTTTTTTAGCAACACACCGGCCGTGTTTTTCGGCTCCAATTTGATGAATTCCAAATCATCAGCAGCTCTCATGATGATACCATTCTCATCTGGGACTTCCTCAACACGGGTCCATCCGCCGCAGTTGTTGCGGGCACGGCGGCTGCGGCAGTGGCTGCTGTTCAGGCATGAAATCCGTTTGTTTTTGTTTTTGAAGAATTACACCTATTCTAGTATAATTGGGCTCTGCCCAACAAAATAAACGACTTGGTGTTTTATTGATCAGTGCCCGCTTTTTTTTTGTCATAGCTTTTTGAGATGTGTCCAACCATTGTCTTCACATTGTTTACGCGATTAAAAATTATTTTCCAATTCGGGGAAGGAATGCGCAGTTAATATTTCCGTGTTTACTAATGCATGTTCATAAATGGGCCCTTTTGTCCAATGGCCAAGGAATTGTGCTTGAATTTCCTTTTTAGGCAATGCATCCAGCCGGACCAGCGGCAGCACCAGTAGTGCCTGGCGGTCATCAACCTGCACCGCCCATCCTCCAAAACAACAACAACCATGTCGCCGCTGCAGGTGGTTTTGGTGGTGCTGCCATCATACCGTTGGCGCCGCCACCATCGCCATGATTAAATGCAGACAATAATTTTATTAAACTACACCATGTTTACACGCTGCTGTTTTTGTGTGTTTGTGCTCACAGGGACACTTATTCCTATCCATTCAAATTTGTATAGTATTACGATTAAATTTTTCTTGGAATTAACTACCATCATTTTCCGTGTTGTCTTTTTCCCACGACTGCTACTGACTATTCTGTTCATTCCTTTATTCTTTCCTTTTCCCATTAACGTCTCCATCCATTTCTTTTCCAATGTTTTCATACAACACAAATTTTTGAATTCATGAACAAGTTAAAATGTAGTCCTTATGCCGACTGATCAGTTCCATGTTTTGGGTGATTAATTCATGATGGATCCCCCACATTTTGGATTAATCAGTTTATGGCACACTCCATCTTAGGTCGATTAATTTAATTTTTTTTCTTACAAATAGGTCACTCTTTGTCCTTTGGTTTGGACAGGGACCTTCATGTTTTTTGAATAATATGGAAACATTGGACACGGCGCTGTTGTTCTATCACCACTCGTCACACATAATGTTCGCACACATATGCTCTTGTTTGTGCACCCTATTTTTGTATTATTTTGTTGGTCATCCCTTCATCTATTATTGTAACTGATCCACTACACATACTTCCTCCCATTTGACTCCATTATTGTTTTTCTTTCTCTTCCCATTGGATGTTTTTTCTTTTGTCGAACGTTAAAGCTGATTGATTGTGACTGGATTTGGATGACTTTGTTGGCTTCATAAATATGTACATTTTTTTGAAACAATCATTATATTTAAAATGGAGAAAAATTCAATGAAAATTGCAAATACAATTAACAGTTACATATTCTTAAATAACAGGAAATGTGAGCTTTAGTCATTTACCGTTTCTTTGTTATTTTTAGGTTTTGATTTTTGTGTTATTTTTAATATTTTTCATAAATTTAAAATAAAAATCCAAAATTCCGGGATTTAGCACAAAAATCAGACCCTTATAATAATATTATCGGCATCAATATGGTAAGCCAGAGCGATGGATGATGTGTGTTTTTGGCCTTAAAGCTCATCAACACTCTGTTTAATGAGCTTGTGTAGTTCAATGTCGAAATGAAGAGTGGCGCCTCCGGGGATGTTGTCACGGCCCTTCTCACCATAACCTGGACAATGGAAAATTTAATTTCGGAAATATGGTTTTTTTTGTATAAATCAGTCGCACCCAATGCAGCCGGAATCACAACACGACGGCGCTCGCCCTCGCACATTGAAGTCATGGCACGGTCCATGCCAGCAATCACTTCACCATGGTGGAGACGGAAAATGAAGGGCTGTAGACGGTGAAAAATGATCAGTAATATGGCTTGATCACCTCCCAGTTTGACATTTTATGTAGATTGACAATGAACGATTAAGAGACCGATTTTGATCAAAAATCAGGCGTACTGATCTGATTGTATACTTTACGCTTGATCAGCAACAATTTCACCCATTCTTCATTCTTACTTTGCTGCGCGAAAATGACGAATCAATAAAAGTGCCATTGGCCAAACGAAGTGTGTAGTGCTGGTGGATAGTGTCTCCGGGTGCCGAACGGCGGCAATTGCTTTCCGCAATTTTGTGAGTCACCTATTATATTAACATGGTTATTGAAATAATTATTTTTTAACTTATAATTTTTTTAATTAAAAAATAATTAATTTTTTTTTGCAAAATTGTTAATTCTTACCCATGCCCCCTCAAATATTATATGGTACCTCAATTTCGAGTCCGTCCTCCTCGCGCCATCTTGCCCCTGGTGTTGGGCGGAACAGTTCGACGAGTTGCACAACATAGTGCAGAACTTGGTCCGACTTGATGTTATCCCTGGATTTTGTTTTATTATGATTTTCATTTTTTTTTTTGTCACCTTTTACGTCCCGACTCGCCAAAGCCCAACTTTCCAGGGATTGTCACACGGCGCTTTTCACCAACGCACATCCCAGTCATTGCTCTATAATAAAAGTCCCGGAAAATTAATTTTGTCCAAAATTAAAATCAGAGTGGAACAGCATTTAGTGTCCGTTGTCAGGGAATTGAAAATGATTCAAATTAAAAAAAAATTCTATTTACAGCAAAATTTAAAAATTTGTCACCTGTCCATGCCCTCGATGACCTGATGCATGCCGAGAGTGAAGCTGTATCTGCAAAACAAGAAAGGTCATATTCCCAGCGACATTCACAAAAAAATGAGAAAAACCCTTTTAGGGTGTACTGTGGCATCCCTACGGTTTTTCGTTGAAATTTGAGCCAATTTCTTTGCCATTGGCATCCGATAGTTTGTAGAATTGCTTGACCGTGTCGCCTGCTCGACTCTTCAGCGTGCACTTGTCCGTCGCAATTGGCCGAATGATTTTAACTTCAAGGCCATCGTCGTCCTGAATTTTTCAATACCCTAAAAATTAAATTTTTTTGAATTGTACTAGCCTTCCAGGACAGCGTTTGTCCTTGAAAATCTTTGTTACTGTCGCTGCTGTTGCTGTCTGTGTCGGTGGACTTTTTGTCTGCCGAATAAACGATCGCAATTGGTCCGATCAGAAATAGGAATAATCGAATCATTTTCGTCATGATTTTTCACTATTTTTATGTTACTGTAAGCATTGTCCACAACAAATTTAAGCTAGGGTTTGAAAATGGTAACGAGTCCTGAAGCATTTTTTTGGGGGTGGGGAAGGGCATTTCCACCCATAAATCCGGGATTTTTCCCGAATCCTCTACTCTGGGTCTGGCATGAACAGGACCGGACCCCCGTTTAAACTTTACTATGAGCCTTCAAAAATAAAAGATAAATACTTATATGCCCAAAAGGATAGAATTGACTCGCGACTTCTCTTCTGCTGGGCTACGTGTACCACTACTGTCACTCACTAAAATATAAAATCCAATCTGTTGCCGATGGCGATCGATCACACCACCGATCAGTGGTGAATGTCGCTGGAGGGGCGGCATAGGGAGGGATGGGTGCTTGCTCAGCAGAAGAAGAAGAAGAATGAATGGCCTCCGTCCCAACCTCTCTCCTCCATCTCTATCTCATCCCCCTTCCATCCCCAAACGCCCGAAGGAGGAAGAGGGGACGGAGGGGACAGCATCGCCGCTACTCCTCTCTCTCTCTCTCCAATTTGGTATCCGTTTTCGCACAATGTGTTGAGAGGGGGCGAAAGGGGGGGGGGGGGATTTTTCTTAGGGGAGAGTCCAGTCAGCAGCAGTCGCCGATGTCCCCTCTGGCTGCTGCTGTTCCTCTCCCTCTCCAATCTCCCTCCTCCCCCCCCCCTCCCCCATTCAGCCCTCGAGGCGATTGATGGGAGATGAATACGACCGACGCGAACTAATAAGCGAGTTTTGGGGGCGGAGGGGGGGGGGGTGCTGCTTAAGGGCAGGCACATTAACAGACGCCAAATGCACAGCTGAACACAGACGGACGGACGGACGGACATTGGACAAATTTTCCAACTCCCCTAAGGGCACGTAGAAAAAGCAGTAAAATCCACCAACAACAGAAGTCAGCATTATCTACTCCACACGGGGAACGAGTTCGTCACGGAAATATGTTAGAGAAAACGAATACAAACAACCAGCAGCAGATTGTTGGTGGACTCAAGTCGTGATTCGGACGGGAAGAGAACGGATGATAAAAAATAAAAAGTCATACATAAAAACAGTGATTTGGCCGAAACGAAATCCAGAATCCGGGTTGGTTCAGCACCCTAGAATGTCCCCGGGAGCAATTTCTAGGCAATGGACTCAATTAAAATTTATTTTAGGCAAAATAAATTTGTTTGACTAATAAAAAGGCATGGATGGATGTTATGGATGAGTTGGGGGAAAGACCCCGAAGTGACGGGTCATTTTACCAAAAAAAAACTTCTTTTTTTTTTGTTCAATGTATGAATTTTAAGCTCAGACTGAAATGGAGAAAGACTCACTTTGCTACCACTTACATATTTTGTTATGTTGGCTAATTGACGTATTCGTAAACGAGCAAAATCAATTATGGATCTACAGCAAATGATTTGTCTTTTTTTCTGTCCTATGTACATATTTTATTTTATTTTTGGATGTAAAAATAAAATTAATTCCACTGGATTTCAAAAACCCAAGAAAATTGGCGCTGGTTGGTGATCTCTGGTCACAGTCAACCTGAAAGGCAAAATCCGGGACGCCTCACTCAGACAAAACGGAGTCGCCCCAAGCTAATAGGAGTGCATCGACCATACAATTGCCTCAGGCAATTCAACAAATTTCTCTGACATGTCTATCGTCAGAGGAAAAAAGAAAGCGAATCCTATCTTGCCTGAAGGCTAATCCATTTTGCCTGAACCGTTCCCCGGGTTTTGTTCCGGACCGAGTCCGGTCACAATTCTGGAACACATCCCCCACTGCAAACGGACGATCATTTCGGGCTAATTCATTTCTTATCTGATTTTTGCAACCCTATTTTACACAAGAATTCACGGGAGAACATTAGACTGAGATTATATGTACATGTAACTACCCAGTCCGACTTAAATTGGCCCGAAAATACCCTTGCATACTCTCTCAAATTAACCATTCATAAATTACAAAAATTTTTTTCCACAGTTAACCTACAAAATTTGCAGTCATGACAACAAAAAGTGGCACTTATTGTGTGTATAATTTGCCGATGCCAAGTTTCACACTTTTGTACTTCATACAGTCGTTGAATAATTTTTCAGAGAATAATATAGCTCCTTAAAAATTTGCGTGTAGTCCAATCATCAGTTGACAGGTGTTCGTTCATCTCATTCCATTGTTTGTTGATAATTAATTGCCAATTACGCATGACGACTTCGTTGCCGTGCCGATATTGAATATTCAATTTGGTGCGGAAGGACGGCACTTCATTCATTCATTTGTCACTTTACACACTATTTTATTCATTCGTTTTGCCGTTTCCATTCACAGTCGACACACACTGAACTCTCTCAGTTTATTACATATCTCCGTCATTAATCTCAACATGCAACGAAATTTCAATTGTTTTACCCGTTAATTAAGCACTTACGAGGGCAAGGAAATTTTTTTTGGTCGGAAACGATTTTATCATTCGCAAAGCCTCCAACTTTTGGTTTTGCAGTGTTGCATTTTGACAAGATTAATTGTACCAAACCAAGAGACGACTGAGCGGCGAATTTTGGAACAACAGGTGCTGTATTGTATTTCTATTTGTTCAACCGATGGTATATTTTGTGAATTGGACATTGACTGCCTCCCCCCAGGCATTTGTATGGACTGGGCTGTTTTCTTCGATTCTAAATTTTTTTTACCAAAATTCGACATAATGTTGTCAGTCTCGAAAAGAATTTTTTTTTTAGTTATGTGGCGTCGAAATGATCGAATCAATGAACGTGATGTGCCGGAGAGTCAGGTTAAAAAAATTTTTTTTTTTGTAAAACAAATCCTTTCCATTTCAGCACACCATTTTCATTCGAGGTTTTCCCGGCGAAATGGGCTCCGATCAAATTCGGTAAGTGCCCTAACATTTTTGGCAGCTTCTACTGTTGACTTACCCATCTTTTTTTTCTGGATTATTCAAACAGCAATTGCATTTTTGGCTCTTCTGCAGTTTATGCGTGTGCTAATCAAATTTTTTTGATATCCATTACATGGATGGATCCCCGTAAATTGATTATGCGTTTTGTGTGTATCTCGTGAAGGGATTAAGAAGGGTGCTTCCGACTATATTATATACCCCATGGGTATGATTGTGTGGTGGACCAATTATTATATTACCATACACAAACACACACACATTTGATGCCAATTAACGCACACACCCGGGGCGATTCAATCGGTAAGTATAATTCGATGAGTCGCATTGCCAATTTATTTGCCAATATATGTACGCGATGGAAGAAATTCAGTGGGTTTGATGTTTAGGGATTTTTTCGCGAAAGAGGATTATGGCTCATGCAGCTTCGACTTTGTCAAAGTGTCACCAGACCGGTCCAAATTGTATGTGGCTGTACGCTTTGACAGCAAATCATCCGCTCGCGATGTCATGGAAAGGTGACGCCCTTTCACTGGTCTAAACTTTTCCATTTTTCCCAGTCCTTAATTAGATTTTTTTTCAGATTTGGCACTGAAGGGGGAGAAATGCTCGGCTATCATGTGGAGCTGAGCTGGTTCCGTGACATCCGTCGCTATTTGGCCCATTGTGCCAAGCAAGGTTTGGCACAAAGTCATTTTTTTGCTTAAAATACCCGGGTTTTCTATGTGTACACATCTCTTTCACGGTTTGGCGTTCCTCCAGTACAAAATTTGAAAAAAAGTCACCTGAAATGGTGGTTTGGTTTTTCTGCCATAGAAAAAAAATGCCCCTACAAATTTGGCAGTACACACACTTTTTAATGGCACAGCAATACTTTCGAAAGGCGTTCGTCCAAGTCGATTTCGCGGTGGTGGCGGCGGCGGTGGTGGTGCTGGCATGGCACATCGTCATGTACACCACCAACGCGGGGGAGGAGCAGGAGGACATCACGGTCTAAAGCGTAATGCTCACGAACGGTCAAGGTGGATTTCTCCGGGTTTTTTTAATCAATTTATATATTTCCGGGAACGTAACGTGAATTCACTCCCGAAAAGTCTTATAATTCATTCCGAACCCTTACCCCGAACTCTAAACACTTACTGAATCACATTGGGATGGTTTTAAATCGGGTTTAAATTGGGATGGATTAAAATCGGTTTAATTTTTTATTACGTAAAATTGTTGGAGGTCTTCGCGTTCGCACTCCGCTGAAGCGAACAACAGTCGCACATGCTCGCCAACATCGCGTCCAGGTTCACGTGACTCGCGCAGCAGTCGCTCGCGCTCACACTCGGCCGACTCTCGTCGTTCGCGCACAAAATCGATTGCCACTGGTTCATCCGTCGGCGGACGGTCGTCAGCTGAACGAAGAAAATCGTCCCTGGACTACAGTGACATTGTCACTACGGTTGGTGGTGTACAAATGCTAGTTGACTTTGTGGGTTGTATCTTTATTCCCTATTATGTATGTTTCGAGGCCGATAGTCCCTAGACTCGGCGCCAACCGAGAACCAAAAAAAAACCCCAGACTTTTCGCTGCGCCCGATATATCTAGACCTTCGAACTTCACTACCGCTGACCAATCTCCCAGATTTTAGGCCTCCCTATTAAATCATCGAATTCGGCATTCCCTGCCCAATACTATCCATTTTAATTATCAGATAAATGTACAGCCGAAACTTCAGCGTAAGGAGCAGAAACAGCAGCGCGAGCCGTCCCCGTCGCCGACCCCACCGCCGATGAAAAAGTCAAAAAAATCAGTGAAAAGGAAGAAAAAAGAGCGGTCTTCAAAGAAACAACAACCGCATAAACGCCAACAGCCGTACACACCGCCCCACTCGCCTTCTATTTCGCCCGGGCAACGCTCAGACTCGGATGTAGAGGTGGCGAGCGATGAGGAAGAGGAAGACAAGGAGGAGACTGTGACCAACAACAGCAACGTCATCAAACAGCATCACCATCAGCAACATCATCATCAGTCGACTGGGAAAAAGGTGCTGCAAAGTTGAGGCCACATTTTTTTTGGGTTTCCAAGGCGACTGTACGAAATCAACATTTCCGATTTGTAATGGAACCCCACCCAAAACCGGGAATTTCGACTTTGTTTGTTCGGGTAGTGCGGCTCAAGTCAGTTGTGATGGTAATGGCATAGACTAACGGCGACGGACTGTGGTTGGACACAGGCTCGCAGTCCGAAGCCGAAATCGCGACACTCACACCGCCTCAGGGCCTTTTTTTATCAAAAATTATTGAATTATTTTTGTTGAAGAGTATTAATTGTAAGCCTTTTGTTTCTTTCCATTGCAGCAAAATAACACCATTGCTGCAGCTGCACCAGCGTCCTTTGCCAATCGCTTTCACCCTGCCGTTGGCGCCCCCGTGCCACCAGCAGCTGCGGCCGCTTCGTCCGAGCTGTTGTCGACCAAAACGGCGGAGTTGCGCAGTCAGACGATTGTTCTCAATTTGTCGGTAAGTAAAAATTTATATATGTATCTTGCAAAGAAAAGTTAAGAATTTGCTTTTTAGCCAAAAATGAATGCGCCTTCGTCGGCCATCAAGCAGGTTGATGAACCGACCGCTGTTGATTGTCTACTAAACGGTTTGAAGAGCTTCATATATTAAATAATCCTTAGTCGGGAATGGAACTTTTGGCAAAGGCCGCTACAAGTTTCAGCTTCGCCATGTTCCAAGGCAATGGAACCGTACACGATTTTTCTAGGATGAAAGTGCCGGATTGTCCGGGATATTTTTCCAAAAGTTTCGTCTTCATTTTTAACATATTCCGGTTACACAGATTCGCTAACTGCTGCTCTGTCTCACAACAACAACATCAACGGCAGTGCTCATATGTCAGCAACAGTTTTGCCGCCACAAATGCGCAATGGCCCGGACAATGGTGTCATCAAAATGCAACAATACCAACAGCAAAATGGCGCCACCATTGGTGGTGGTTGCGGTGGTGCAATGTTGAATGGTTTTAAAGAAATTCAGGTTGGTGCTGTGGTCAATAATAATGGAGTTTGAGGAGTCTTTCATTCGTTGATTCAAAACGGGTCAATGTGTCATTGAATTGTCCCCCGGATAAAATGCCAATGGACAGTCCGTCGACCCCGAATTTGCATTTCTAATTCCTTCCCCCTTCAATTTTGCGTTCATAGCGTGCCATTTTGGTCGATGTGCGCTATAAACCGCACGAAGCAGCGGCTGCCGCATCGGATGAAGACTCTGCCTCGTTGGGTCAGCTACGGCTTAGCTCACTATCGCGCAAATCGTTGACAGAGGAAAAACGGGAGGAAAAGGTGGCCAAACTGTCGCCAGAACTTCGCGATCGTGTCAACAAGAAGAAGCGCCAACTGGAGCTGGTCTGTAATAATCTGGATTTCACGAATCGATGTTTATTTAAGAGTTATCGTAACGACTGCGAAACGTACGGTCTGGTGGCCAACAAATTGATCGCCAAAGACAGACTGCTGGAGGGTATGCGAGAAATTTTTTAGTTAAAAATCAGTTAAATTATTAAGACCGTCTCAAGTTGGCGTTGCTTGAAACAATGAAGGAGCTTGAAGCTGAGACAATGAAGCAGTTAGACGATTTTCTTGACCAAATCAGCTTTATGTTCTGATCAGCAATCTCGAAGAGATTGGACCTTTGTAGGATTGTTTCTCATCATTTATGCGACCTTTTTTTGCTTCCTCATAATATTTTGCTTTTATTTGTTTGTATTTGACTATATTCACACAATTGGAACTTGATACCTTTTCAGACACTTTTTTCTATTGGATGGACAAATTGAAAAAGGAAAAAAAGTTCTTAAATTTTCAAATTCATTGTTCATCCATTTCCTTGGTTTCCCTTTATTTGTTCGGAAGAATTGTAACTGTTATTCTTTCCTTTTTGTATTCAAACAAAGTAAACTTTTTTAAATGGGAAGACAGCTTAAATGTGCTAATACAACGGTTCCCCATTAAATTTACAAAAAAATGAACTTACAAATTAGTGAATAAAAATTGGGAACTTTTATTTAATAAATTTACCGATTTTTGTGCATATTTTCATATTTTGGGGGCTTCTTGCATATTTGGTCATTTTTAGTATTGAGCTTTTTCGAGAAACGTGAGTAAAAATTCTGATATGCCTAAATTAAATCCAATTCAGTAATTTAACTACAAAAAAGATCATTAAAATTTTGTGAGAAAAAAGTTAAATTGCATTTTATTTGATGCATATTTGTGCATAAAATTGACAGCTCTGTTTTCATCTCAGATGCATATTTTCGGCACGTTTTCTAATCCTATAGAGAAAGAAAGATGCACGATTGCTGACAGTCTTTAAAACAAATAATTTTATTTTCATTTTTTCTCATTCATTATATTCAGTTAATCATCTTTTGGGGTCATCTTTTTGCGTGAGGCAAATAAAAAATATTATATAAATCAGCTGAAATTGAGAGAATAGTATGTACAAAATACTGTTATTTTACCCAGCTAAAAGTCTGTTTCGCCTTCCACTGTATTTCGCTCTCTGGCCCGCGTGCTGTACTAAAATCTTTTAGGAAAGGCCCTTTTGGGCATACCGTATCGAAAAGTACCCTTTAGGCATACCGTATCGAAAAGGGCCATTTTGGGCATACCGTCTTACTACGATCTTAGAAATGGGCTTTGCAACCCTTTTGGGCATACCGTAGCGAAAAGGACTTTTGGGCATACCGTACTACAATCTTAAAAATAAGCTTAGAACGGCCCTTTGGGCATATCGTACTACTTTCTTACTACAATATAAGAATGGGCTTGGAAAAGGACCAATTTGGGCATACCGTACTTCAATCCTAAACAAATAGCGAAAAGTCAGAATTCCGATACATTTTAATGATCTTTTATTTTATACGAACTTTAATCGAATGATAACACGTTTGTTGAAATTGGCTCAAAACGAAAAAAGTATGACAAGTACCAGTTGCGAGTGTACGAGTTGCCCTGACACACCCTCTATGTACATATATACCCATTCGACCTAATTATAATGTGCCAAAATTAATTATTGTTATCTCCGTACATTTCTATCCCACCAAAAAATATGACACACGGAATGTATCCATAGTTGGCCTTTTACCCTGATTTGTCCATATTAGGGTTCAGCGGGACCGGGTTTTGTCCCGTTTTTTTAACCGGGACTAAAGTGGTGCCGGTCCCGGTTTATGTGAAAAGTTTCCCGGTTCCGCTGAACCCTATTTTATACATGAAATTTCTGAAAAAAAGTGTCGTCCTTTTCCTTTTTTTCAGGATTTCAGCGTTTGTTAAAAGGGAAAAACGTTGACAAATCACAAGGCCATGGCGGTTAAGACGGAAGCAGCACCAGGGATTTTTAAGCATCACCAGCAGCAGCAGAAAGGAGAGGAATTGGTGCTGCGGCAAAAGGGGCCTAAAAAGGTGGTCACTTTCCACGCATCGGTTGACGTACAAAATGCCGCACAAAAGGGAAAAAATGGTGTCAAAGGTGAGAGAGTAAATAATGTAAAAGAAAGGTTTTCGAGGCTTTTTGGCACTTCTAAAATAATATGAGGGCGGTTAAGTGAAAAATCCAAGCAAAAAGTTAGACATTCGGAAAAATAGGTAAGCAAAATCGAAATAAGTTCGGGGCAAGATAGAATGTCTCGGATCCGGGGAAGCAAATCGTCGGGTATAGCTCTTGACGAGATATCCATTTGATCAATTTGTGTTTAAATTTTTTTTGACTTGTGCCTCCAAAGCAACCATGGTCCGCTATTAATGCCTAGAAAACAGGAAAAAATCGAAGATGGATACACTCCTTTTACTTACGGCAAAATTGTGACCCAACAAATGGGGTGTGGAATGAATGAGATTGATCAATGAACATCCCCACCATTCCGTAGACACCTAAATTTGTGCATGGCATACATATACACGATAACCTCGTTGCTATTCCATCTTCATTTTCGTTAATGCACACAAACATTTTTTCGTTTACACTTTATTCAAATTATAAAAAATGTCCAACGAAAGGAAGCCATCAGCAGGGTTGCCGCGGGTTGCGAAAAATATCGGGTCGGGTTTCGGGTCGGGTTGCCCGAAAAAAGTTCAAGTCGGGTTTACAGGTCACCAAAAAGACCGGGTTCCGATTCACGGGTTTCCGGTAACCCGCGGCAACCCTGCTGGAAAGAATATTCTATCAGATAATTGAAATATTTTGTTTAAAAAAAATGTCTAATCAACGAGAACGCACCTACGAAGGTGAATAAATCGTATCCCGACATTTGCGGCCCCAGTCAAAAACCGACTTTTGCGGCCCGACATTTGCGGTCCTTTTCTTAAGGGCCGTTTTCCGACATTTGCGGCCTCAGCCAAAATAACAAAAATTATGCAATTTTTATTATCAAAAATTTTTAAATCGCGATCCATCTCATAACAGGTAAAATTCAAGAATATGTGTAGTTCACCAAATCCCACAAATGATATATCAATGGGTTCCTCTTAGACTGTAATGCACGAATCCGAAAGAATTTTTGCGCGGAACATTTTAAACCGGATTTTGAACCGGTTTAAAATAGTGAAAAATGGCCAAGGAATGGCCAAAAGCCAGCCCAAAAAGAAAAGGACCGCAAATGTCGGGCCGCAAAAGTCGGGCCGCAAATGTCGGACCGCAAATGTCTGGGCCGCAAATGTCGGGGCACCGAATAAATAAATGGCATTTCTACAATTTGCCAAAATTTTTTAAATTTGTTATAGACACAATAAACGCACTACACCACACTGCTCAATGTGCGTTGCTTCAGAGGCAACACGAAAAGCGAAGAGATGAGGTGAGAAAGCATTTATTTAAATAATAATAAATCATTTTTATTATCAATTTAATTCAATTGTCATGCTGGAAAAGTTTGTTGGGCTTGAGAAATGGGTTCTTGAAAATATTGGTTGTGCCTCGACATTAGGGCCTTACCCCCGACATAAAATAGAGGAGGAGAGAAATGGGATTTATGTATATTATAATTCTGGCGAATAAATTGATCCAGATTCCGAACTTTTTCGGTCGAAAAACACAATTTTAATTGATGTAATGAAATTTTTTTTATCCCCGAATGATTAATTTGTCGCCCCCGACCCTGACATTTTCTTCTGCCCCCGACATTCCTGCCCCCGAAGGCTCGAGGCGCAACCCTACTTGAAATTCCAAAACTAAGGATACAAATTTAGAAAAAAAAATTTCCCCATAGCAATTTGTTTTTAAATTCCTTCCCAAAATACAAACTATATTAAATTTAAATTTTAATTGAGCCAAAAAGTCATTTTTAGGGAAGAAAATTTTGAATTTTGAAAAAAATTTTCTATTTTAGGGGTCTATTTTTAAAAAATAAAGGAGCAATTCATGGGGGTGTATTTATCGTTTTTAATGCATTTTTCTTATGGATTTTTTCAAAATTCCATAATATGCACATTACGGCAGAATATGCACAAAAATCATGAAACATGCAAAAATATGCAACTATGCATAGGAAAGTTTATCCTAGAAGCTTAAAATCAAGCTAAAAACAACATGCTTCTAAGCCTCTACCAGTTTCGGGGTCGCTAATCACGAATCCGGCATCCATTTTGACCCAATACGAACCCCTAATCCGAATTCGAACAAAAATCCGTAAGTCCCAATTAAAAAAAATTTACATTTATTGCCCAAAATCAATTCAAATGGACGAAATGGCCATTCATTAGGTGTCGTCGCTTCTCCGATTTAAAATCTGCTGGCTTTTGTCCGTTTCTCTGCATTTTTAACGTCTTTTATGTCCTCCAGTCGATGCTGCCGTTCGTGCAGTTGACTTGATTTTGTGCAATTAATGTGATTTATTTTAAATTGATACTTTCAATTGGTTCGAATTTGGGTTAGGGGTTCGTATTGGGTCGAAATGGATGCCGGATTCATGATCAGCGGCCCGATTACCACTGGAAGCTGAAGAGTAATAAGCCTTTTGTTGCTGTCCCTTGCAGTTCAATTTCGGCATCCAACAATACCACCTGCAAGGCGTCGTGCATGAGGTCAGAATCATTTATCGAAATACAATAATAAAATTTTTATTATCAATTGAATTCCATTTTTATTTAAATTGACGAAATAGTATTGGAAAAGTTTGTCGGGCTTGAGAAATGAATTCTTGAAACTATAGAGTTGCACCCCGAACGCCCCGACGTCTGACGAATAAAATATGATTTCAGGGTGGCCTTGTGGTTTATAACCCGGTACGGACCCCCAAAACCCGGCCAAATGCCGGGTTTCCAGGGCAAAAGGTCTACCCTGGTCAGGCCTCCGCTTAGTATTTCTTCACAAGGGTTAGGAAAGGGACCGGTTTTTGGTTTCCGGAAAATAAATTAAATTTGTATTGTTTTATTAGTTAGGTGTATTCTTTATGAAGAATACTTATGTTCCGAGTTGTAACCGGATTCCGAACTTATTCGACCCAAAAAAACAATTTTACTTGTGTAATGGAAAATTTCGCAGTTTTAAATTTTCCAGACATCCCCGATTCTCTCCCCCGATAAATTTGTCGCCCCTGACTCCCGACATTCCTGCCTCACAATCAGAAGGGTCGGGGTGCAACCCTACTTGAAACGAATGGATATGATCACGACATTCCCACTGCCTCTTTGTCAGGGCATTTTTATCAAAAATTATTGATTATTTCTGTTGGAGTAATAAGCCTTTTGTTGCTCTGCAGACTGCCTCTGCACCAGCGTCCTTTGCCAAACGCCTGTACCCCGCCGTTGCCTCCTCTGTGCCACCAGCAACCGCGGCCGCTTCGTCCGAGTTGAAAATGGCGGAGTTGCGCAGTCAGAAAGTTTTGCCAAATTTGTCTGGGGTAAAAACATTTATTTATTTTGTGCAAAGAAAAAGCTAAGAATTTGCTTTTAGCCAAAGACGAATGCGGCTTCATCGGCCAAGTTCAAGCAGGTTGACGAACCGACCGCTGTTGATTGTCTCTCAAAGGGTTTGAAAAGCTTCATATATTAAATAAACCGTTTCTCCGGGATATTTTTCCAGAAGTTTCGTCTCCATTTTTAACATATTCCGGTTACACAGATTCTCTAACTGCTGCTCTGTCTCACAACATCAACAACGGCAGTGCTCATATGTCAGCAACAGTTTTGCCGCCACAAATGCGCAACGGTCCGGACAATGGTGTCATCAAAATGCAACAATACCAACAGCAAAATGGCGCTACCATGGGTGGCGGTTGCGGTGGTGCAGAAGGCTTGATTTCGATGATGCCGAAAATTTTCAAGGAAATTAGGGTGGGTGTCAGTTACTATAATAATGGAGTTTGATTGTCATTGGTAGATCCAAACCGGGGCAATGTGTTATTGACTGCTCCCTGACAAAATGCCAATGGACAGTCCGTTGAACCCTTTGCTTTAAGAGCCTTTTTTTAATCCCATCCATTTTGCGTTCACAGCGTGCCATTCTGGTCGATGTGCGCTATAAACCGCACGAGGCAACGGCTGCCGCATCGGATGAAGACTCTGCCTCGTTGAGTCAGCTACGGCTTAGCTCACTATCGCGCAAATCGTTGACAGAGGAAAAACGGGAGGAAAAGGTGGCCAAACTGTCGCCAGAACTTCGTGATCGTGTCAACCTGAAGCTACGCCAACTGGAGCTGGTCTGTAATTCTAACAATAACCCGCTGTTAGCATTTATGATAATCATGGTCTGAACTAGAGAGCGTACTTGATCCGGATCCGGATATGTATTATTGCTGGTTCCCTGGTACGGGTATGGCTATTTTAGAAAATCCAGTATAACTCGTGGTATGGAAACGTCTATTTTCAAAAATACAATACAGCTCGTATTTTGGTCTGTATCCTGGTCCCATACAGGCGCTCCTCCAGAATACGGAACGGTTTTTGATTTTTGGGGTTTCCGCTCTAGCCTGAACTTTGGTCTAATAATAATAATAATTGAATTTCCAATCAGCATCCAGAATCCAGGCCGTAAAATTCTATGTCGTTTTGCTCATCAATATTTATTTAAGAGTTATCGTAGCGACTGCGAAACGTACGGTCTGGTGGCCAACAAATTGATCGCCAAAGACAGACTGTTGGAGGGTATGCGAGCAATTTTTTAAAATTAAAAAATCAGTTAAATTATTTTTTTAAGACAATCTCAAATTTGAGTTACAAGAAACTTTGGTTGAGCTTGAGGCGGACATAATGAGGCAGTTAAACAATTTTCTTGATCAGATCAGCTTCGTTTAATTTATTTGTTCATCCATAACCGTGGTGCTTTACCTTTTTTTAAAAGATTCACTCATATAATTTTTTTAAACTACATATGTATTTCTTTATTTTTTTTGAATAAATACAATTTGAATGAGAAGAAATCTTCAAATGCCTTATTAATTTGTTTGGGTCCTGTGTATATATTTTGGTCAACATTGTTTTAATCTTGGTCATGTCACGTATTTTTGGATTCTAAAGGCATTATGAAAATTAAATTCATAATTTGTCCACACTCATTTTTAATTCACCACCGGCGGATCTCCATATACATATGTACAGTGCAGATGACTTTTTAATAGAAAAAACTGAAAATGGCTTCAATCTTTTAATATTTTTTTAAGAACTTTTGATTTTTTCTTAATTTACCGCCATCGAAAAATTTAAAATTTTTGTAAACTACTGAAGCGACTAATATGCCTGCAGACACAAATCGAGAGGAGAAAGAAAAAGTGTGGTTTCGCGAGGCACGGCATGTCGAGGAAATTCAGGGCGCCTCCCTGGAGACGCTCAAGCACAAAGACGACTGGTTGGTGATTATTGCATTTTTATAGCATCCTTAAGTGCTTTTAAGATTTTCAAAAGTGTTGGATCCAACCACACTTTTGACAAATGCATTCGTCATTTGGGTTTTAACCACAAAATTTTGGAATCAGATTTAGATCATTAGACCCTATTTTATGTCTGGGGTTTGGAATAGTATAGAAAAGACAGAATTGCATCCGACACTTCTAAAACAGCCGAACAAATTATTTCACCATTATCGAGAGCAACTTTTCCTTTTTTTTGGTTCATTTTTCCCGAATTTTAGGCGCCGAATATGTGAACGGATGAAAACGGTGTCGGTGGCACTTGTGCTCTGTCTGAACATTGGCACCGATCCGCCCGATGTGCAAAAGCCGCACCCATGCGCGCGAAAAGAAGCCTGGGTAGACCCTGCAGAGCCGAGCGTGGCCAACGCGCAACAGCGGCCTGCGCAACGGATTGCACAGAGCCTGCAGAAAATTTATGAAAAATTACACCCGAGGGCAAGGTTGGTTAGCTTTTTTTTTTGCAAAGGTTACTTTAAATTATCTAAACGGTATCAAGTTAACTTTTGGTAAAAAAGATTTTTAACAGTTCTTTTCAATCTCGACTCCATATTATGGCCCAAAAATGATTTTGTTTAATTTTTTAGATACAAGTCGGCCATTGATCCAACAGGTATTATAATGTGCAAATTATGAATTCGAACAAACACAACATTATTTGTATTGTTCAGTTGAATGTGTGCGCAAATTGTGCATGAGCATGCGCCGAAATGCGAAGAATGAACGCGTGCTGTTCCACTTCAACGGCCATGGCGTGCCGAAGCCGTCGGAGGCCGGCGAAATTTGGTTATTCAACCAAGATATTACTCAAGTATGGTCCATCGTTTTTTCCATTCCCTGGGGTGATTTGAGTGGTCTATTTGTCCCCCAGTACATTCCGCTGTCGCTGTACGACTTGCAGTCGTGGATGGGCACTCCGTCGGTGTACCTGTGGGACTGCAACTCTGCAGGCACTATCATCAACATGTTCATGCGTTTTGCAGAGGACCATTCAATTCGGTAAACAAAAATAGGTTGCACATGCCCTAGCATTTTTTCAAATCCTTCTTCCCAACGTCCGGGGTTTTTTTTTTTGAAGGGACAAATTGGACTCCCGAAAATTCCGGAAATGCGGCACGCTCATACAAAATTTATCACAGATGGATGGAAGAATACCGGGAGATGCGCGATCGCGATCAACTGCAACAACAGCATTCTTCACCAAATGCTGTCGGGCCTGGCGGCGCAGTGCCACCCGCCGAATCAGTTGCCGCCGGCAATGCCGCTACGTTTAGCATCAATGACGCAGCATCGAGCACATCGACAAACAGCCATTCAACAATACCATCGTATAAGGTAGTGCGTGTGTTGATTGGGCTGACTTATTTGTCATTGTCGACTGACTTATATTATATGCCATTGTCGATGGGCAGGGTCGAGGATGATCAGACACCACAGACCAAACTATTTTCTTACACCAAAATCGATTACAACAAAATTTTTGTCAGAATTGACTGACAAAGTACAATAGAAACTTTGGTGTCCTCAAATACATGTCTTCATTCAGAACTGCATCCATCTTGGTGCTTGCTCGTCCGGTGAACAGCTTCCATTCCATAACGCTGACTTGCCGGCCGATTTGTTCACATGTTGCCTGACCTCGCCCATTCAGGCAAATTTCAGAATGTTTTTTTTTTAATTTATTAGGCAAATGGCAGATTTAATTTGTTTTTTATATTTTAAAGTTCCTAAAATTATTTGATAACCATCGCCGGCGTATATTGATTTGTTTATGGGGTTTTATTTCTGTCCCATCACTTAAATTCGGTTTCGGTCGTCAAGTTAAAGTTGTGTGACTGACAATGATTTAGATTGGTCTCCTTGGTGTAAAAATGACTTCTTACAATTAGGCTTTTTTTCGGGATGAAATTTTTTCAAAAATTGAACATTTAGACATCGATTTTTTTCCACCATATCAAGAAGATTTGGTATTAAAAATTCCGACCAAAATTCAGACGTCCCTGCTTTGCCATATGCTCAAGACGGGCACCAAAAATCGCTTTCCGCCTACGATCATTGACGAAATTCCGGGCGTTCTGTCTGACCGGCGCACATTGTTGGGCGAGCTGAACTGGATTTTCACTGCTATCACGGACGCAATTGCGTGGTGCCGTCTGCCACGGAATACCTTCCAAAAATTGTTCAGACAGGCGAGTGTTTTTGGGGAATTCTGAATGCCATTTATCATTCCCCATAAAGGTCAATACTGACAGTAGACAATGAGTTTTGGTTGTCTAACCTTACAATTAGCCCTTTTTTGCCTTTCTTTTTAAATTGGATTTTACATTGCCGTTTTGACTCCGTTTTTACTAGTATAAATTACCATGTGTCTTTTGTTGTTAGGATTTGCTGATCGCCTCCCTGTTTCGTGCCTTTCTGTTGGCTGAGCGTGTCATGCGTGAAAATGGGTGCCATGTGGTGTCCACACCGCAGTTGCCACCAGTGTATGACCATCCGTTGTGGGAATACTGGGACTACACATTGGACATGTGCCTGGTCAACCTGTACAACCTGTTGCAACCCAAACAGGGTTACATTCAATTTACGCGCAACGACTGTTTTGTGGTCGCCCCAACGCTGCGGCATCACTGTGAGTTGCTCACGCAGAGTGCCGAGTCTAGGCTAGCACACATAACTTGACGACATTAGTTTGTTTGCCTTGAAAATGGCATTATTTTCTTTTGTCAGACCTGTGGCTTTTATTTGTTTTGTTTTTTTTTTGGATTTTCGGAGAACGACGGCGTTTTAGTCTGGCTTTGAGTTCGTTCGAATTTAAAATTATGTCTACACCCTAACACTGACGCGATCTGGGAAAATTGCTGGCATTAAAAAAAATTAATGTTCCGACCCCTCCTTTAAAAGTGCTCATTGACCTGTCACTGTCCGCGCACAGCAACGAGTACGCCTACAGCTGGTTTTTCGTCGAACAACTGCAAGCCTTTGAAGTGTGGCTGAAGTTTGGTGTGGACAAGCGTGAACCGCCTCAGCAATTGCCCGTTGTACTTCAAGTTTTGCTAAGCGTGGTAAATTCCTTTGATTTATTAAGTACTTCAATACTGGGACCAGTTTCCAGTCGAGAACCCACTGCTTAGCTAGTCATTTGTTTACAAACCTTGATTCTCTTCATTACCACGTCGGGGACTGAAAGTGAATGTATCGCCCCGAAACCTACCGTGCCGAATCATACCTGTTTCCATCTATTTGAAAATTTACCGATATATTAATTTTTAACCAGAATCATCGGCTTCGTGCCCTGGATTTGTTGGCCCGTTTCGTTGATATGGGCCCATGGGCGGTCGTTTCCGCACTGTCCGTCGGCATTTTTCCCTACGTTCACCGGCTATTGCAGTGCAGCACGCCCGAGGTTCGGCCCGCATTGGCATTCATCTGGGCCAAAATTTTGGCCATCGATCCGGGATGCCAACACGAGTTGGTGAAGGATAACGGGTACGCAATTGTATTTGGCTTATCGCGGTAGTCGCATAATCAAATCAGACTCCAATTGAGACCAATTTCGAGTTTTACATGTTAAAATTTTAATTTAGCACTTTATCAATCCCGGTGTTTTTTTTATTTGTTACAATTTACAGGTACGACTATTTTTTGCATGTGCTCAATGATCAGGCAGTAAGTCCGAGGATGAAGATCATCTCTGCTTTTGTCATGGCCACGTTCATCTACAACAACTACAGGTTAAACAAAGACGATGTAATACTAAACAAAAAATGCCCGAAGGTAAAAGACCGTATGTTCCAAGTCAATATTTACGAAAATTTTTTTTTTGAAATTGATAAATCGTTTTTACATTTGGACAAAGTTTTAGGCCAGCACAGGAAAAACTGGTGCAGAGTGATTATGTGACGTTGTGCATTGAATTGTTGTCCAGCGAACTGGTGACACGTTGTCGAATGCTCGTCCTATGGCTGCTCATTGGGCTGGGCCGACTGTGGGCCGAGTATGACAAGGCACGGTGGCAAGCCATCAGAAGTGTGGCCTATGACAAGGTACAAATTTTGAAACATTGGACCGAGCCCTAAGAAATAATGGGGGTTCCAAGGTCGCTTTTGACACTAGTAGTCGTTGTTCGAATAATTTTCCCTTTAAGGTTAATTTGTTTATTTTTTGAATTAAAATTTTCAAGTATTCTGGCCACTTTTATACCTGATTTATACCCTTTTCAGGTCGTTGAATTTTTGAACAATGATGTGCCCGAGGTGCGTGCAGCGGCAGTGTTTGCGCTGGGTTGTTTTGTGCACAACACGTCGCGCAACAATGAGCATGCCACGGCGGTAAAAAAAAAATAAACTCTTGCTGAGATCTAAGGAAATCTTTGAATCGATAAATGAATTTTAAACGGCATTTCAGGTTGAAAATGAAGTGTGCGACAAACTGTGTGAGAAGTGCACCTACGACGGGTCGGTTCTGGTACGTGCTGAACTTGCCGCCGCCATTCAGTGGTACGTTCTAAATCTTTTTTTTCCAATTCAGCATAATTCAAAACCTTCAGGTTCGTCATCGACTTTCAGTCGCGCTTTGCCACCATTTGTGCCGAGTTGGATCGACGGGTGGCCACCCAATCTCCCAGTTCAATGGTGCAGATCGGCAACGGAACAGTGCAGCATGGTCGTGAGTTGGTGAGTGAAATTCATGATGAATGTTCCGGTCCTAGAATTCGTATCACCCGAAATTACGATATTTTAGTCCAAAGCCATGGCAGCGATGTGCTTGTCTCCGACAGAGTCTGAACTTTTGTTGTCCGACAGTGTGTCGATGTCCGCGGCAGAGCCCAGTTGGTCATCGTCGTCATCCACCGTTCCACAACCGAAGAGGAAAATCAGTGCCCGAAATGGTGGCCATGGACATTACATGCAGCAGCAGCAGCACCAAAGACAGCAACAACCGCAGTCAAGTCGCGGCAATAGTAGCAGCATTTATGCCATCATTCCACGATCGGCGTCTTCAATAATTCCGAGTATAATTAGGGACGTATCCTGGATAAATCCATCCATATTGCTAATTTTGGCAATTTATTTAATAGACAATTTTTTTACGCGTCCAATGTGTGGGGGTGGTGGGATTTGATGCCACTATATATTTTTGTTTACAAACAATTTTCCCCATGGCTGGATATTTCGTTAAATCATATCTATCTTTAATGGATTTTTTTAAAAGTTCAAGTTTTTATTCAGATCCCGCCAGCATCCGTCGTCGGTTTAGCCCAATACGGAAGATGAGTGCAATTCTGTCCGGCCCTCCGTCAACATCAACGGCGCACAGTCCTCCGTCCGGCGAAGCAATGATGAGCCTGAATTCCAACAGTCTCTTCAAGTGCTTAATTTTTTTTGTCCCATACTTTTCTTTCTATCTTTTTTTTGTTTTAAGCGGTGGTTTCGTAAAAACTGGGGTCAAATTGGGTCCGTTTAGGAAAACTTGCTCACAAATCAGGGAGGCGGCCTTTTTTGTATAATCGAGATCTGGGGGTTCGGAACCTTTCTTGTTCTGAGTTTACCTTTTTATACCAACATTTTCAGATTTCGTGTACTTTCACATATCCGCTCGTTGGAGTCGAAGACGTTCATTGGTCCGTTTGAACGAATTTGGCTGTGTGTGCTACGCCTTGGGTTGGACCCATTTGATGGAGTTGCAGCGATGGGCGAGCAAATCATTCGATATATTTTTGAGCTGTCTTCAAAGATAAAGGAAGCCAGGGATAAGGCAAACAATTTTTTTTCTTTGGCTAATTTTGTCACTGTAAAATTCCAAGTTTTTTAAGGCACTCGAGCTGAAACAGTGCAACAATGTAGGGCGTCCAATTTTTGTGAATGGACCCACCACCGCAAGCGCATCAGCCAGTCAGCAAAAATCACCGAACAATTTGCATACGCAACAACAATCTCATTCACACCCTGAGAAGGTTTTTTTTTTAAATTGTTGTTTTGTTCGAGGGCAACGAGTCCTATTGTTGGATGAAAACAAATTTTATTCGAACGGGTTTGGGATAAGAAATTGGCCGAAATCTCGGATCAGACTCGGATTTTAAGCTCCCGAGTTCCTTTAAAACTATAAAAATAATTTATAGTTCACATTTTGGGGGAGTTCATATTATCGAACTAAGTTTCATTAAACTATTTAGGTCAAATTTCTTGTCGGTACGCCTCAAGGCGCCTCAGTAGCAACTACAAATAATTTACTGACTACGGTGCCAAGCGCCGATGGCGACGCAAGCACGGAAGGTTCTCCTTCCTCGCCGGCAAGTGCAGAGGACGGGCCTGGAACACAACCATCATCTAGCAGAGGTTGTTAGTTAGTTGTCTCCCTTGTTTATTTTACTATTTCCTTCAAGCAAATTTTTAATGAAATTTGTCTATTTAAATTAAATCCTTCTCGGCGTTTTTTTTTTCGTTGGGGTCTGACGGATAATTGACGCCGTGTTGGATAATCCCCCTTCGGATACGGACCGCCTGGTGATTAGAAAGACTATGTGTTGCAGTTTTGCTATATATATTTGCTCTGCAGCAGAAAACAGCGCCACTTCAACGAACTCACCAGACCCAGTGGCCATTATGCTGGCACGGAAAAGCGCGCCTAGCCCAATGCGTACACCACCGCCTTCTGCCTCCACAATATCGTCGTCACCCACTGGTGGTGCTGCTTCCGCTGTAACAGTGGATGAACATCATCTTGCAGATGCAGGTGAACATAAGCTATTTGTTGAGAGGCTTATTTCACTTAGATGCGGGGTAGTTTCGGCTTGGACGTTTTGAGCTGCTTCAACACGGGATACGTACCCCCTCCCAAGCCAAAAATTCCTTAGCAAAAAAAAGCGCCATGAAAAAAGAATTGAGCTTTTAGTTAAGTACCCTCCCCCCCCCCCCCAAAAAAAATAGTGCAAATAATCAACGGGCTCATTTTTTACTGTCTTAGTTCGTAATGAGGAGTCAACAGCGCCACCGGGTGCAACAGGAGATGAACAGCATTTGTCGACAATCATATCGCCAGGGACAAGCCTTCAACAACAACAGCAGACTGCGTCAAAAAAGCACCCGGAAATGGACAATGCGAAGCGGCGGTTGCTGTTGGACCCGTTCATCCATCAAAGCTTGTACACGCCTAAACGAAGCGTGAGTAGTGCGGGTTCAGGGAGGAATGAGAGAGCTTTATAGGAAGGGTTCGGAGAGCGTATAAAATCACAGAGATGGAAAAAAAGAAGGGCAGGAAAAAAAAAATGCACCCACCCGATCCCTCTAATAAAAATATTAATTTTTTTCAGATTTTTGGTACACAAGCGGGCGCCTATTCACAAGTGGCCGATTCCAACAATGAACTGTTGTTGGCCGAGCAGAGTGCCACCGTTGCGGTTGAAGGATTGGTACACACTTCATTCGTGGAATGGTGTGCTAAGACATGGACAGGTTTGTTGTGGGTGCTGAAAGTCAATTGACAAAGATAAACTCTTGTAATTCCGGCCTCTTTTTTGTACCCAAAATAGACTACAAATTAGCAGAAATATTTTACCACTGTCCATACCGTATTTAAAAATATATATAATTTAGAGCCAGTATATGACACTATCTACGGCGTTTGCAAGGGCATTCCGACACGCAACTCGCTGGTGGATGGTGCATCGCCGTTTACGTTAGCCCAGCCCACTGATTGGGCCATTCACACCCACGAGGGCATTCGCCAACGGGCCAAAAAAGAGTTGGAAGTGCTAAAGGCAAAGGTGCAACTTTATCCAATTTTGTCAATTTCGAGATTAATTGGAAATAGTTTTTTGTTTAGAATTTTCGCTGTGAGACGCAAATAATGCAATTGAAACTGGACAAACCAGCAACAAGCATGGCGTGGAGCTTTCTAAGACCATACGTGTACACTGGGGATGGCCAACGTGTGCGGATATACAGGTGGCTTCAGACTTACCTCCTTTTGAGACGGACTCGTTGAAACCCAAGAATTTAGGAAACCACCACCCTTTCACTCTGAAATCAATAGCTTACTACGTCCTTTTGGATTTCTTTTTTTTTTCTATCCAACATTTTTGATGTTTTTAATTTATTCTCGATGATTTGTTTAAAGTTTCAAAAAATTAAGAAAAACTTAATGAATTATGTTATATGTATAGCTATTCAACCGGTGACGAGTACCAACAGAAACATCTGCAGCAGCAGTACGGCGGCATGGATGTATCCAACCAAATTCCATTGCCGCCACCGTCGAGCACGCTGTGCAGCGAATTTTGGGCCGGCTTTGAGCCGTTTTTGCAGGTCCTTGAATTTTTTAATTATTCTATAAATTGTTATTTTTTAGGACTATATCACAGATCTTATGGTGGTCAACGAATTAACGCATGAACTATTGATGAGCGGAACAAGAAACGGATTGCTGAAAGTGCGGAGATTTTTTTTTTTAATTATCTTTATTACATTTTACCAAAAGTAGGTATGGGACCCAATGTTTCATGAGCATTCCCATGAATTGCTTGAGCGTCCAAAACTGGTCACCGCCACGTATGTGTTGAACGATGTGCCGCGCGTCAGTGGTGGACAAAACCGCATAATTTATCAGTAAGTTTAGCTGTTTTGGGATAAAAGTAAGATTTTAATCAATTATTCTTTCCCTAAAAAAGTTGGGACCAACGCGGTGGCCGACTCGTGTGTGGTGGAAATGTGCGCATTTGTCGGGTATGGGACGCCTGGGCTGAACGTGCGGTGTTCGACGTTACACTGAAACATGCAAAGGGCGCTGTTGTGGCTGTTGGTTCGGAGATGCTTTTCGACTTGGTTAGCTGCGGTAAGCGCATTTGCCAAATTTTTGCCATTGAAAATAGTCGTAACTTGATTTTGTGTGTGTGTTAAGGATTTTCGGACGGCACGGTTGCACTGTTTGACATCCGTGTGCCCGCCAAAGGCTGCGAGGTGTTGCACTTGCGCGACTCAAATGCGCCTGTCGTTGGCATGGCCATGTTGGGTGGGGATGAACATCGGGAGCGGCTGTTGGTCGGCACGCGGGACGGCGAAATTCGACTGTGGGAGCCGCGGATGTTCAAGGTGTTGTGCTTCAAAAAACTTATGGACTTGACTGTGTGGTAACGCCCGGGCTGATACTTGACCGGATTAAATGACCGGGTTAAATACCCTGGGTTGTTTTAACTCACCAACCAAATTATTTATCCCCTACCAGTGTCTTCCGGCGGCTGGGTGGGATTATACTCGGTATGCGCCGCTTTGTAGGGGAATAGGCCGAAAAGAATAAAAAACATTTACTAGTATTTAATTTATTTTTTATGCATTCAAGGAGGCCCTTGTCGAGTTCAATGTGAACCGGGTGCAACGTGAAGGCGAAAGTGGCGGCAGCAAAATTGGTGGTGGTTATTTTGGTGGCGGTTCATCAGCAGCATCGGATCACCATCGACTGATGCAACAGATGGAAGTTCAAGTGCAAGGAGAGGTAATGAGTTAATAAAATATGGTGTTGATATTGGATACTTCAAGTAGGTGTACTTTTTTATGAGTAGTATTAGGAAAATGAAGACTATAATAATAACTTTTGCATTGCACACAATGTGCCAGCTGTAGCTCAGTTGGTAGAGCGGAGGACTGTAGTTGTCAGAGAAATCCTTAGGTCGATGGTTCAAATCCGTCCAGCTGGAATCTTTTTTTTTTTTAAGGTTTATTTGGAACAAAATTTGCTTTTTATATGGCAAATAAAGAATTAATTAATCTTTTACTAGGAATATCAGCATTTAAATGTTGATTTAACAGTTTTTCTATTTAAGTTGATTGCATGCGCAATGGATGACGCCACTGTGCTGCTGTTTGACATTGACGGCCGTGGTGGCGTGCTGTCCCGTCTGCGGTGCCCAACCGCTGGGGGCGGCGGGCGTGCACTGTTGTCCGCTGCAGCCTCATTCTATTCACCGACGGGCGCCATGAGTGGCATTTCGTCATTGCTGTGGGGACGGCAACGATGCAACAGTAGCGGTGGAAGCAGTGTGACGAGCGGTGGCGGTGCTGAAAATAATGGGAACGCACTTGGCGAGTGAGTGTGCCAGTCTGTCGGGCAAGGGCGTAGCTAAAGAGCATGGGTTAGGGGGGTTTTGTCGATGCCAATAGACGCCGCCGGTATACGGGAGAGATGTGTGTTGTGGGCTACGACTTTCAAGACTGGATCCCTACCGGAATTAAGACAGAATCTAGGGTCGTATCTAGGGAACCCCCTCCCCCGAAATGAAATTTTTGGCTGGTTTTGTTTACAATGTACCAAGAATTTATCCGAAGTTTGTTACCATATATTTGGAAATTAGGGAATAAGATTTTCCCATTTTGTTAATTTGACTGGCACATTTTTTAAGTCAGTACACTTCACCACAACGGCGCCATCATCACCACGCTGCGGGTCCACCTCCTCCGGCGGCAATGCGTTTCCATCAACAACGCGTGCTGCTCGGTGTCGCCACCGCTGAAGGCCAATTCCGCGCATATGCAATGCCTACCAGTGTGGACAGTGGTAGTGGCGGCGGCAGCGGCAATAGTGCCGAAGATGCATTAAGCGGTGGAGGAGCCGCTGGAATGGCGGCCGCTGTTCGACGAAAGCTTTGAGATGAAGCGGGGAGATTTTACACACATATTGAGAACCTCCCAAAACCAAACAAATAGGAAATTGATTTATTTTGTACCTCTCCCATCCCTTCGCCCTCACATTGATTGACCACCCCTCGTAAATGAGGCACACCCCAAAATTGCGCATGTTTTTGTTTCTTTGTTGTTTAATTTTTCTTTTTATTTTTGAGATAGCATTACACATTGTACAAAGCAAAATGTTCCCGATTGAAAATCTCATCAAATCACATCGCCTTTTTTATATAATATACATAAATCACATATATATTATTCTATATTCTATAAAAGCCGGAACAAATATCATTTAAAAAAAAGTTATAATTTTTTGACCGTTTATGATTTTATATTGAACCTCTCTTTGCATTGAGGAATTGCTTATCATTCTAGTCCACTTTGCTGGCTCCATCATTGTTATTTCCATATAGCCATTGTTTCAGATCAGGATTTTTAATGCATGCCTAATCATGATCAGCACGATTTGGCACACCATAATGATGGTCCAGCCTCCCCCCTCATCTGATCACTTTTTCGTTTCAAACAATCTCTCTGCCATTTCTCGTTTCTGCCACAGACGAGCTTCATCCCCTCTCTCGCTCTCTTGAATTTGAATTTTTAACCACATTGAAAAGTCTATCAATAAAAGGGATGATCTTCGAGCTAGTCTCCCTCCTCCCCTCCATTTTAACAAAATATATTTTAAAATTAAAGATTATCAGGTAAGCTGGTAAACATTCTTTAATTTTTTAAAACTTTTTTTATGGGCTGGGTGCGGGGGACCAGCTCGACTCTACCATAAAAATCTTCAAAATTCGCTTGTTTTTCTATTTTTTACCATGAAATGTTTAGATTTTGCCTGTTTTTCTTTTTTAAAGTTTTAAAAAATTCTTCTGCGCCAATATTCTTCACTCATTCCATTCCATAAAAATATATTTCATTGCTCTATCCATTGCTCGAGATAATTTACCATATTAGCATCCGAGTGCTTTTAAATTTACTACAAATCCATTTTTATTGTGCTAAAATTAGTTGCTGTTAATTTGCTGCCTTATTTTGGCTTAAAATTTCAGAGAGTGTGTATTCACTTGCTCAAAAATTCTCTCCGCCATTTTATACAAACATGTACTTTCAAATCATTTTTTGTTTTCATACATATTCATTTCATCTGATCCACTGTCGCATAAAATTGCGAATAAAAATTTTTATATGATTTCTATCTTTTTCAATTCAACTATGTTTATTTTAGACAAAGAAATATATTATTCCAAATTCTTTTTATTTACAAAATTTAGTCTTTTAGGAGACCGAAATGCTGAAATCCCATCATTTTAGCCTTACCGCTGCACAGAATCGAAAAATCGTTGAAACATGGCTGTGCCATTTGAGGTAATTTTTCAATTCTATTCGGGGTGTTGAGCCAAGACCTCCATCCGGCCTCGCTGGGATAACGCATTTATCAATCCTGTTTGGGTAGAACTGGTCAATACAATGTGAAATTGGAGAAAATAATGGCACTTTCCAATAATTTTCCGACTATTCTGCTCCTCTCGTCTACCACCCTATGCCGGTACTGATCCGACGACTAGCAGTGGCGGTGGCACTGATCAACATCGTGCCCTCAGAGTGGCGGTCATTGGCTCGCCGAATGTGGGCAAATCGGCATTAACTGTACGTATGCCAGTGTCGCCGTCAATTGAGAAGAGAAACAAATAGTATTAATTCCAATTATTTTTTAAGAATGCACTGATACGAACAAATGTGTGCGCAGTGAGCAAACAAATTGACACTACCAGACGGGTAGACTTACTGATTAATTTTCTTGAATTTTTATACATTTTTTTTGGGAAAAGTGGTTCTTGTACCAGAGTTAGGAGCCTTAAACCCTTAGGGTTTTTTTGGGCCCGATAACTAAATTTCAATTCTGAGCCTTTAAAATTTTTTGATTATTTTCTTTAATTGGTCAGAATACCATGGCATCTTTAACTGAAGACATGTGCCAACTTGTGGTGGTCGACAGTCCAGGTGTTAAATTTTAAAACTATTTAGGAATGTGTATGAGAGAAATAAATAATAATTCCCGCGCGCCAGGTCTCATTGGCATGGGCCATGCGCGAAAGATGGCCGGTGTGACCAGTGACGAGCCAATTCTTTCTGGCCCAACGCGTGCCATTGAACGAGCCGAGCTGATTTTGGTGGTCCATGTGAGTGGGGTGGAATGATTTTTGGATTACAATTTCCTCTACAGGATGTAACGATGCCAGGCAAATATCTGAATCATCGGCTGTTGTACAACTTGCATCGCTTTTCGCACATCCCTTCCTGTTTGGTGATGAACAAAGTATGATTTGTCGACAGACGCCAGACCCCGGGCTGGACTGGTTCCGTCAAATCCCAGCCAAATTTCAACCCCAAAAGCGCGGGTTTCGACAAGATACATTTTTTATTGTTGGATTCAGGTTAATTCCGCGAATTAAGTCTCATGTCTTTTCAGGTGGATTTGGTCACTGACCGGGCTGAACTGCTTCAACTTGCGCACACACTCACTGAGGGCATTGTGCATGGAGAGCCAATGAAAACAGAGAGGGTATGCGTTTGAGGAGGAGTGGTTTTGACTGTATTGGGTGGCACACAACAGGTTAAAGTCGGCAAAATTGGCTCAATCATTGCGCGCAATCGGAAGGCCTCCTCCAACAAACAGGGCAGCAGTGATGCTGCTGCTGCCCCATCTCCATCAGAGACCTCCATGAGCATCCATCCCTCTCAGCGTCAGGGACGGGATGACGAATGGCACAAACATTACACGTGAGGCTCTAGCCGAGGCGTTTCAACTCGAGGCTTTTTGAACTGTCCCGCCTCCTTCCCCCTGAAACGATCCCGCTCAAAAAATTTTAATTACTAGATTGTATTCAAAATTTCAATCTTTTTGTTAGGGGTATAAAACCGTTTATCTTGTCAATATACGATAGCGATACGATACTGGATAATAAAACCCTGGCTAATCAAAACGATTTTACATCACTGATACGTATTGTATTATACTTTTTTCCTTTTATTTATTTTTTTAGTCAACTCATCAGCAGGCCCGCCCACAGAGCCAGGTGCTCGTCGTTGTTTCCTTCTTTGTCAACCCAAAAATGCGCTGCTTATTTTTACATTTCATTAATCTTGATACATTTAAAAATTATATTTTATTTTTTGCCCCCAGTTGGCACCTGACACGTAAACTGTTCGGTGAGCAGTTTGGATGGCCCAACTTCAGCGACTTGTTCTTTGCCAGTGCGCTGCGCGGCGATGGTATTGATGCCCTGCGGCAACATTTGCGTTCGTTGGCACAAAATGTGGACGAATGGGGTTTCACGCCTGACACAATTAGCCCGACGGTGAAATATTAAAAACAAAAATTTAAATTTCAAAATAAATATAAATACAAACCAAAATATTCTTTCGTCTATTCATGCGCTCGACATTACTCCGGCGTATCTAGGAAAATTCTGGAGGGTAGGGACATTCGACTCAGCGGACCACACTTTTTTTTTTTTGCTTTCACGTCATAAAAAATTTGCATGTCCGATTTGAAAAATTAAAAATCTCGTGGATTTCTAAAGGAAATGAGGCCCAAACTGAAAGAGGGATGGATTGACCCATCGGAAAGTTTTTTTTTACTAGTGAATTTTGTTAGGAATTGCTAGATTGGCACTTGTAAGTTTCTGCTTTAATATTATGTTCATTGTAAGTTTCTGCTTTAATATTATGTTCATGAATATATTATGTTTTTTTCTTAAAATTTCGTTCCGAGGGGGCGGCTTATTTGTGTTTTTTTGCAACATACTTTCGCAGGACCCGCGTATGCTGTGCGCAGAGCACACGCGTTCCGCACTGCTTGACCGGTGCCCTGGCAATATTGCGTACGCACTTCGCACACGCATCACTGACTGGGAGACAGTTCGTGGTGTAATCCGAATCGTTGTCGACATATTTTGTGAGCATTTAATACGACAGAGTGTAAGAGCACTTTCCAAGCCCGTAACCAGGAAAAAATCGAAGTGTGTGAGGGAGGGGATGATTAACGGGCCTGGCACCTACCATTCAAAATGGAATAAAAAAGGCACCCCCCCCCCCCTCAAGTATAGGCTTTTGTCCCTAAATCCTGGATACGTCCTTGCGATGGACCATGTTTTATCAGGCATGATTATTTGGATTACTACTATAATCGTGGTATCAATCTGAATAAGAATGTTAAATGCCTAGCTTTTGATTGATACCAGGAATGTAGTAATTACTGAGTAACAAAAAATATATGGCCCAAAATTTGATCATCTACGAGGGTTTCATTTAAAGTGTAGGCTCCCCTTCCTGGACATAATTTACGTTAATTATATATTAAATTGCATTATATTCAATAGGTGACAAGGAGGGTTGGGTGCGCATTGTTGGCCGTCATGTTGGCGACATTGAACAGGAGCAGTGCAAACGGCTTGGCCAGCTGTTCAACATGCCGGTACAGTTTCGTATGTTCATCTGCGGACCGGACAAGAAACGACGCTATGGCGATTTTGAACAACAAAGACCGCGCAGCGACAGTAACAAACAAGACCAAGAAGACGGTGAAGACGTTCACATGACATATGAACAGGTCGTGCTGAGTGGTGGTGGACGAAATGCAAAGACGAACAGACATCAGCAGCCGTGGAGTAAACAAAGAGGAGGATGAGCATGATTCACGTTGTTCCCGATGTTTTTTTTTGTTTTTTGTTTTTTTTGCTATCGCGCAGTGAAATAAAATCCATGAAAAATCTGACTTTTTGGAGCCTTCGAATGATTCCCAAGGTTGCAGAAATCGGTTGGCTAACAATGTCCAAAAACTTAGCTGGCGCCGAAACGACCCCGCATTGCTGCGGAGTACGTGTGGTCAGGATTATCCTTTCTTTAAGAAAATTTAAACGCCGCTTTCCCATTTAAAAAAAGTTTTATTCCAAAAAGAATATTCGACAGATCGATCGACTTTTGAAGCGTGTGTAAAAGCGTTCAAAAAAATGCTATAAAATGGGGTACATAAGAAAGCATCGCAAATTGTTAAAAACGGTTACAGTACATGCATGTAAAAGACGGGGCCACCGTATTTAGGATTTGGTACAATAATGGCATGAAAACCCTGAAGAAATACGGTAGCCCGTAAAGGAGGACGGCAGCAAGCAATCAGCGCCATTTACAGCAGCAATTTTGTAACAGTCCCAGATTCTCAGAAATAAATATTTTTCATAAAATTCTGTAAAAAGCGCAAAATGCCGGCGGCGGAAGGGAGTTTCGTCGTCACATCATTCAACATCAACATTTTTCAGCGCATTAAAAAATTGAAATTCCGTCTGTTTTTTCCTGTCCGCCAGAGCTCCTTCAGTTGTAGGCTTGCCCATGCAAAATCTGGTAGTCCCAAATGAACAGCACCATTTGGATGCCGATGAACACCTTTTGGGGTCAAAATTAAAGCATAAGCCCCGACAATAGCGGAAATGGAGGAGGGGGGGGGGAGAGGTAAGGGGGCTCCTTTACACCTGATTTAGTATGGGAAGGGGCGATGACTTGAGCTTTTGCTGTTCGAGAGTCTCGATTCGAGAAAAATCTCGCGTCTTTGGATCCCGGCTCGCTCGAGAGTCTCGGGAAATTTTCGGTCCCGTACATCTCTTGGTTTTAGCCCTAGGCACAAATAGGGGCGGGGGGATCCAAACGGTCCAACCCCGTAAGGCAAAAAGGTGGGGAGGGGAGGGGGAGTGATTTTGCTGGCGTTCCGCTACTAAGTATTCCACTCATGAGTCATGACCCTCAACAACATTAGAGGTCGAGGATTAAAATTGCGCGTTTTGCAATTTGTTACCGTCGCAGCGATCAGCTGTCCGCGGTTGATCTCGTAGTCGATAAGCCACCTGTGAAAAACAAACAAATATTGTAAAATAACCCTAAGGGGAATCCCCCAAAAAGCACTCACCAGACCATACAGACAAAGGCAGCAATGAACAGAATGGTGCCGATCACGGAGTACACGCGCTCCATTCGGTACGCGGCCACAGAGAGAAAGTTGAGGACTGTAAACCAAAAAAATGAGATATGATATATCCCGGAGATATTCGAGGACGGTAGGGCTAAATCTTTGTGATTTGGTTATTTCACTTACAGAACAGCACAATGTTGATGATGACAATGACAAAGTTGAGTCCACTCGCGAAGCCAAGACGGCCTGGAAAGATACAAAAATGTGAAAATTTGTCTTACAATTAGCCAAAAATTGATCAGTATTTCCTTCTCATAAGCCGATTTCTGGTCAGCTTTTCCTAAGGTACCAAGATCCATGCACTTACTGAATGCCAAGATTGTCTGATAATGTGTAAGTCAAGGGTTCCATGGTATGGTTGGAACAGACAGATCCATGGTACGTACTTTGGACCAAGACCAATTACTATTACGTTTTATGGAAACACTGATCAATTACGCATGAAAACGGATCAGTTTTACCCTCGAAGAAGCATGTCTTTCCTCCATACCAGTTCGCGCACAACAGCGAGCAAGTGATAAACCCGCAGATGATCTGAAACATTCATTTTTTTAAAATTCGCATCGAAACTTTTTCGGCATTTTGCCTGCAGAATTTTGATGATGCCTCTGTTGGTGCTCAAGTAAGCAGTGTTCAGGTGAGCCATTTTGAGTGTGCTGAGTTGTTGTTTTTGAGAATGCAAAAGTTTTAATCAAATAAGGAAGCTGGAATACAGAAACAATTTAACGCGCAAATAGTGGATCAAGCATTCGATATTTAGGATTTTAAGGAAATGGAATGAGTTAGGCCATCAGTGAGTCGGTTAGGCCAAGACTTATGTCCAGGATTAGGTCAAGGCTTAAGAAATTAGCTGAAAGTCGTAATAACTAGAGTCTTAGTGTCTCTTAAATCGCCCAGGGTAAATTGATTTTAAACAAGCAAATTCTATTGCACTTGATCAAGCGCTCGGTTCGATAATTAGGTATTCGTTCGAAGAATTGGAATGAGTCGCTAAGGCCAAGGCTTAAAAACTCGCGAAAAGTCGTGATGAAGCCTAAACAGAGTCTTTCTGTCTCAAAGCCCCCAGGGTAATGGGTTAAAAAACCTATTGCAAATTAAATGAAAAAATATTGTGGACCTAAAGAAATTTCTATTGCAAATTTAAATTAATTGTGGTTCGTTTAAAATGTTTTGTAAAACAGGGAGGAGCTCTCTGTATGAGCTTGACAATGAATGGAGGGAGGAACAGAGGACATCATTCACAACCATCAGCTGCGTCTTTTCAAAATGAATTGAGTCATCCGTCGGTGATGAACAAAAAAACGGATGAAAGAGAATGATGGGATGACACATCGAAACAAGAAAAATGTTACATTGAGAAAATTGAATGAAATGATGATAACAAATTCCAACAAAAAAGTTTAACATTGAAAGGGATGATACAATTCCATCAAAAAAGTTTTAAATTAAAATGATTCACGGAAAGATTCGAAAATGCAAAAATATCCCTGCGGAATCCCGATACCGTAGTTTAAGCCTTTCAAATACAAATCGAGACCGCATTGTAGCCGTTGACTCCCTAGCAATTTACCCTGGGAGAATTACCCTGATTTCAGAGGGTTAAAGATGGAATTGTGGACGCGTGACCCGATGATAGCCCCTAAGGGGCACCGGGGGGGATGGACGAGAATTGGGACCAATACATTTAAAGATCAACCATCACACTCACTTTCGGGTTGGGTTTTGAAGTGATTACACACAAATTTCGGGTTGTTTTGTGGGTTTTGTTGATTTTGCGACAAAATGAGAGGAGAGCGACAATATAATGATTGATGCGAGCGGACAGGAGTGACACTTCTTTAAACCACACACACATTTTTGTCCCGCCCATCGCCCCAATTTTGTTTGCCATGGTGACAAAAATAATGGCGGATAAAAATGGATAAAGCATTGTTTATCGCAGAACACAATGATGGCAAGGACGGTAATTAATGCCCATGGGGGGGGGAGCAACGAAAGATACGAGCACTAGCGGGTCCTCCGATCCAATGATCTCTGATCCCCGACATAATCAAATCACACAGAACCCAAGGTCCCCGTTGGAATTATTGCCCCCCCCCCCCGGCGATGGGTCGGGTTATAGTGAGCGCGATTAAAAACAAACAATACCCCGAACTAAGTGTGTGCCAACCAGGACTGCCGCGCGTTACCTGAAACCCGTGACCCGAAACCCGGTCTTTTTGGCGACCCGAAACCCGACTCAAACTTTTTTCGGGCGAACCGAAACCCGATTCACTTTTTTCGGGCGACCAGACCCGATATTTTTGACAACCAAAGCGGCAACCCTGGTGCCAACGCTTGCGGCTATATTTTAAAACAGGGAAAAAAGACGAAAATTTACCAAGATAATGCTCATAAGCGTGTGGCATTTTACATACAATAATATACTGCGATATGATTGGCACGAAAAAGCTGAATGTCCACAGCAAAATGAAAATTGAGCGACCACCGATCTTTGATCTCTGAACAATATGTAAGGCTCCACCCCTCCCGCGCCCCCTCCCCCGCTTCCCTTCCCCCCCGGCGCCCCACGCAAATGGAAAGAAAAACAAAAACATGGCGGACAATAATACACATACACACACAAATAAACAATGCTTCTTATTGCCCTTGGTGAACAAAATAAATGATGATGACGATGAGAGTGACACGAATAATGGAAAAACTAAAATTTGAAATTTTAATAATTTTAATTAAAGAATAGCCAATCGAGTCCGGAGATGAAAATTAATTTTTTTTTCGAATTTTCTATTTATATTTTCCACCGGAATTTAGGTTCGTCAAAAAACCCGAAAACCGAAAGACCGAACCCGTAATCCCGGTCACACTATTGGAATTGTCATCCGAAATTAATTAAGGAATTGTCACCCGAAATTAATTAATGCTTGAGGCAACATAAAAAATGTGATTTAAAGATGGTGGGTGCTCTTCACTTGGGTCGGATTTCCCGGATGTGTTCCTAGTGTCGGGAAAAGAATGAGTCAGCCCTCGCGGCGATGCCGTAAACAAAAGCAAAAAAAAAATCAAAACATTTTGGGCGAGGCGTGGGGCGACAGCTGTTTGCTTTGACTAGATTTTCAAATCGCAATCGCACAAAACTACCCTCGAGGGATGGGCGAGGATCTGTGGGCGGTAAATAGGGGGACGAGGAAGCCGGTCGGCTGATCTGATCAGAGTTACCCAACTCTCTCTAATGGTGTAGATTCGGGCAGGGATGACGACGACATGTGCGAAAGGAATTAAGTGTCGAGAATTTCTTGAGGAATATTGGGCACCATGGCGGAATAAAATCGCAATTAAGGATGATTTCCAAGGTCGGTACTGAGGAACCGGGAAATTTGGATTACGTTTGGGGATTTCGACCCCGACGACACCTTGTAGACCCATTTAATTCCAATGGGTTAGCCGACATTTGGGCCCATTTAATCCCAAATGGTTAGCCACATTTGGGCCCATTTGATCCCAATGGGTTAGCCGACATTTGGGCCCATTTAATCCCAATGGGTTAACCGACATTTGGGCCCAGTAATCCCAATGGGTTAGCCGACATTTGGACCCATTTAATCCCAATGGGTTAACCGACATTTGGGCCCATTTGATCCCAATGGGTTAGCCGACATTTGGTCCCATTTAATCCCAATGAGTTAACCGACATTTGGGCCCATTAATCCCAATGGGTTAGCCGACATTTGGACCCATTTAATCCCAATGGGTTAACCGACATTTGGACCCATTTAACCAATGGGTTAACCGACATTTGGACCCATTTAATCCCAATGGAAAATGCGGTGCGGGACGCAGCAAAAAAACCTCAGAATGAATTATTATCTAAATATTTCTTAAGGTATTATATGCTATATTATTATCCCGAAAAATTTAATTTGTTTAATTTCGGCAAAGTTTAGGACAATAGACCAAAATCAAGTGTTTTCCAAATTTCGTGCAATAACTTTGCCGAAACTGAACGAATATTTTTGGTGTAATATAGAGCCATTACATACACATATAGGGCTTCTGAATGATACCAAGAATGTTTAATAGTAATACACTATGAGATTTTTGCTGTTGCTGTGTCTGTGCGTTCCAAATGCCAGCAGCAGGATTCGGAAGATGATATAAATTTTTGTCATTATTTCATGGTAAATATTGCGACAGGCAATACATACCCCCAAATACACCTTTTATGTGTCATCCTATGTTTGTTTGTGTATGCTGGGGCGCTTGGGAATGAATCATCGGCAAAAGAGAGGTCGGCGGGGGGGGACCTATCCCTCGAGGGTAGGCGACCGAAGAGCACAGCAACAGCAGGCAGGCAGTAAGAGAGAGTCGACGACGACGACCCCCCGCAATTCTTTTGCTAAACATATCTCCCCCCCCCCCCTTTTTTTTTCCCCTCCGTTCCACACACATTTTGTCGAGGCGAAGGCACAACAACAACAACTCTGATGAGAGGCCCCCAAAATGTGAATGTGAAAGTAAATGGGGGGAAGGGAGGAACCGAGCCCCTCAGGGGAAGCGGGGGGAGGGGAGGGGGCACGGGGATGGGAAATGGGGAGTAAAGAGAAAAAAAATGGTGAAATCCCATCTGTTGCTTGCTGCTGCCGTAAGGAAAACTTTTCCCGTGTGTATTTTAGGATGGAACAGAAAATTGGGCTGGGCCAAAGGAAGTGAGGGGAAAATAGGGGAGGGGGGGGGAATGAATGAATGAATGGTGTGGCTGTGTTCCTCCCCCCGAGCAATTTTAAATCCCCAAGTCCACGGATGTTTGCATGCATACCGTCGTACTTCCTTCTAATAGGACCTCCCTCCACATTTGAACCCCCACATTCTCTAATTGAACCCCCCCCCCCCCCCTCGAGGGGTATCGAGAAAAAGAACCTCCGAGGGCTCAATTAGAGGTAATGGGGTAAAAAAATCTGATCCACCTCAAAATTTAGCAAATTATTGGCGCGCCGAAGGATCATTCTATTTTTTAGGGGATGGGACAGAATCGGAGACTGATCAGGCTCCAGGGAAGGGCGCACAGATGGGGATCGATGGTGATGAAGAGGTAAAAAGCAATCAAAATTTTTTGTGTCCATATAATTTTAGGAGGGATGAGCAAACACAAAAAAGTCCCCCCCCCCCCCCCCCACCACAACCGATCAGCGACGGCTAAGGGGAAGGGGGGAGGGCGGTTAGGCCGGGGACTGATCAGCAGCGGGGAGGGGCATAAAATTAAAAAAAAATAGTTTAAAAAACAAAAAAACTGAATTAAAAAAATAAAGAATTAAATTCTTGGGGACCACAACCAGCGGCTGGGCGTGTGAGCGATGGATTATTTATTGTGTGAATAATGTAAAGAGGAAAATTGCAATCAAAATTTTTTCTGGCCAATACAATTTTAGGGGGGATGAGCAAACACAAAAATCCCCCCACCCCCCAAGTGATCAGCGGCGGCGGGCTCCCATAAAAGAAATGCGTTATGTGCGTTGAAGTGAGTGTTATTTGTACGCCCAACGCCTCAAAATTTATTTGAAAAAAAAAATTTTTTTTTTGTGGCCGATTGTTTTGTTGTTCAATTGGCCATGGTGCCTGCCCACTTAAATATGCAAGATATTATGTGAGGTGTGCCCGTCGTTTTGTTGAGGTGCGCTCAAAAGACTCAGATGGACGGGGTGGGGACTGACTGAGTCCCATCGCGCGTCATCAAATCTTCAACCATCTTTTGACAAAAATGTGAATGAATTAGTGACAAAAAAAAATGAATGGAAATGTGGCTACTGGTCCGAGTGTCGACCGTTCTGACTGTCGACTGCAGCCAAGCCCGTAATCAGAAAAAATTTTTTTTTTTGGGGGGGGGGAATGGAAATTTTTTATTCGGGGGGGGGGGGGGGGAATTTACGCAAATTTTCCTTCTTTTTGCGGGGGCAAAAATAATTTTTTTTCATTTGGGGGGGGCCGGGATACGCCCCTCACGGCAGGGAAAAAAGGGCGCGATTTTCCAGGG
>JAKKIK010000219.1:0-40608 GCA_024500135.1 Heterodera carotae
ACCTGCCCCCTGCCCTATTGTCCGCCCCCTCTGTTCGTAATTGTCACCACTACTATCAGAAGAGCGGGAGGGGGGGGGGGGGGGGGAGGGGGAGGAACAAAGAAAGAAAAGTCAGTCGAAATGGAATAATTGGAAACGAACGATTACCAACAATTATTATTATTAGGTAGGTTGTCTCTTATTGGTCTTCCTCCCCCTTTTTTCTACCTATTTCCTTTTATGACTTTTGATTATGCCCCCCCCCCCCCCGCCTCCCTCTCCCCGCCGTTGCGCAAATTTGTGGCGGGGGCAGCCATTAAGGGGAAGGAATTAGAGGTAGGTTTATTTTTGTTTGTTAGCGGAGAGTGATCAGTAAAAGGAGAGAAAGGGGGGAGAGAGTGAGTGAAGCATTGCTATTCGGGAATCCCACGATCCCGAAAATTCCACCGATCCCGAAATAGTGCCGTTCCTGGTCCCGTAGTGCCGGCAAAATATGGGTCACAAATAGCACTGGAATGAAGTATTAGGAATACATTTTGGCACCCATTCATCCTCTTCGGGTCCATGCTTTTCCTCCGTCCGCCCAATTTAACCCTTTGGTCCGCCCATTAAATTGTTAAATCACTCAATCCCAACAAATTTTGCACAATTTGGGCATAATTTCATCCATCCTTTCATCCTCAATGCCATCTATCAAAATGCATCTCATCCAAAGTCCAACTCACTCATCTCCAATTTCTCCTGATCAGAGTGATCGGTCATTCATATTCATTTAATTTGTGCCCAATTAGCAGCAAGCGATTCAGCCTCGCCCTCCCCCCAAGCGCACTTTCCCATAATCATCATCCATTCATCCGTCCGTCCATCCGTCAAAGAGATTGGATCATCTCCTCCTCCATTCTTCCTTCCTTCCCCATCCCATCCATTCATCCCATTTACCCTCTCTCTCTCTCTTCCCCCTATCTTTCTTTCACTGTTCTTCCCCCTCCAATCCGTCGTCCGCTCAATGGGGTTCTGCTTGAAGCTAATGCGCTCACATTTGCTGGTGGTGGTGAGGGAGGGGGGGGGGACAAATAAAAGTGATTAATTTGTGCGCAATTTGCCCCCCCCCCCCCCCCCCCCCACCCATCCCACAACTTCCTAACCAACTCCCTCCCCCCTCCCCTCCCCCAACATTGACAATATGCAATCGGTCGGTCGGACGGAGCAGAGAGAAACCCTTCAGCAAAGCAGCAACAACAACCCAACACAACTCACTCCTCACTCTTCCTCCATCATCCATCCATCCTCCACCCAATACTGATGGATGGATGATGATGATGATGATGATCAACCGGTTCCATGCAAACCCATCCCAGCCGCCCCCTCCCTCTCCATCCATCCTTCTTCCACTCCCTTCCCTTCCCCTCCCTCTTCCTCCTTCCTCAGCCAACCGAATGGATGAATGAATGAATGGATGATGAGATGATGATGATGATGATGATATGTACATGCATACACATACTCTTCAACAGCAGCAGCAGCAGCAGTTCAATTACTTTTGCAATTGCTGATGATGAAAGAAAGGGCGGGTGCTTAAACAGCAGCAGAAGAGAGAGAGAGGAGACCAATGAATGAATTATGAACGAAAGCGACAGAAAATGAATATGCTTTGAACGGCTTGGATATCCCCAAATCCGCAAGCTGCAGGACATCCCTAATCCGCAAGCAGTTCGTTATGTCTCAGATCTGCTCGCTGGGATATCCCCAAATCCGCAAGCAGTTCGCTATGTCTCAGATCTGCTCGCTGGGATATCCCCAAATCCGCAAGCAGTTCGTTATGTTTCTGATCTGCTTCCTGGGATATCCCCAAATCCGCAAGCAGTTCGCTATATCTCTGATCTGCTTGCTGAAGGATATCCTCGCTTTATCCCGACCGATGAGACAAAAAAAGCGTCACTTTGGTCATCGTCATCGGCTTTATGTTTTGCCAAATGTTTGCGCGCTTTTCCTTCCTCTCCCGCGGCACCCGCTTTCGCCTAAGAAAGAAGCAAGCAACCACAACTTTTATTGTATTGGACGCATTGATCCATTCCCTCAAGCCCGTCGCGGCTCGCGCGCGCGTTCACACTGACTCAACCGCTGTGATCTTTGATCACCCAAAATAACACACTGATTTGTGATCACTGATCATTTTGGTTGCGGTTCGTTTTGTGTCCATCGTTTGGCCTTCCGACGATACAAATTTTTTGTTTGTTTCGTCACTAAATGCATATTAACAAAAGATTTGTGCCGTAAACCGAAAATGCCAATGATGTTTGGACGGTGTGTGCCGTCGTCGTTTGTCGTCAGTCATCCCATCCCATCCCATTCATTTGCCTCCCCTTTCTTTTTGCCCGCTGCTGGCGGTTGTCTCATTTAAAAGTTAGCGCGGATTTTCCGTCATTCCCCGTCCTCCTCATCCCCTGCTGTCCCCTCCCCAAGCCCCTCCCCATTTTCCCGCCACTTTGGCATAATCCCCCCCCCCCCATATCCATTGTGTCCCAACGACCATTTTCTCACTTGTTTGTGCGCAAAAGGGGTGAAAATAGTGAGAAAACGAATGGGGGGCGGGGGGAGGGAGGCCATTTTGGGAAGTGTCCTTTCTCTCATCGATTTGTCCCCTCCCTCTCCCCTCCCATTTCTCCCCCAACGAAACACTGAGCTAAAAGAATGAATCCCTGCTGCCCCCTCCCGCACACTTTCAAGTGCCTTTGTGCACTTTGGTGAGTGTCCACCATCACAAGAAAAGTGTGACACGACACGACCTTTCGTTATTAAGGGGATAATTTTGGACGGATATTGGGTAATAACTTGGGAGGGATGTTGGGGGATAACTTGGGAGGGATGTTGGGGGATAACTTGGGAGGGATGTTGGGGGATAACTTGGGAGGGATGTTGGGGGATAACTTAGGTAAGGTTATGGGGGATAACTTGGGAGGGATGTTGGGGGATAACTTAGGTAAGGTTATGGGGGATAACTTGGGTGGGATGTTGGGGGACAACTTGGGTAAGGATATGGGGGATAACTTGGGTAAGGATATGGGGGATAACTTGGGTAAGGATATGGGGGATAACTTGGGTAGAATTTTCCGCCGATTAACTGAAGGATTTATTATCCCCCAAAAAATCGATTCAGATTTGATTCGATCATGGAGAAAAATGAGGATAATGGCGCCCAGAGAACAAATCGATGGGAGTGTGCTGCTGTTGGGGCTCACCACCCATCACCAAAATATTATATTTCCTCTAATAGAAGCCCCGGGGCTTTCATTCGCAATACTCATCTTATACATGAGATGGCTTATTCAAATGGGGGGGTCTATAAGAGGAACTATTGACCAAATATCAATCCACCAAAATTAGCTCATCCACATTTATCCGCTTCTCCCACCAACAAACCAACAAAATGCATTTTCATTCATTCCTTAAATGTTCATACACTCACACTCACTCATTGCCCTTCACTCTTCACTCTTCTTCTTATTTGTTAGTCCCCTGCCTCCATTTCCTTTTTGCCCCCCCCCCCCGGGGCTCCCTTTTCCCTCTCTCTCTCTCTCTTTGCTCTCTCTCTCTTTTTGCTGCTCATCCCATTGAATTTTAATCATCCGCCGACGGATCCCCCCAAATTGAGTTTGTGCTTTACCTATTCAGCAGCAGCAGAGCCCTCTTCTCTTCCTTCTCCCCAAACTGTGCTGCTGAAAACAAATTCATTCTTCTACTTCATCTGCTGCTGCTCCTCCCATCATTTAGCAGCCCATCAGAAGCAATAAAATTGCCCCTCCCCTCTCTCTCTCTCTCTCTCTCTCTCTCTTTTCTCTCTTTTTTAAGACCCTTATCTCCCTCTCTCTCTCTATCTCTCTCTCTCTATCTCTCTCTCTCTCTTTTCTCTCTTTTTTAAGACTCTATCTCCCTCTCTCTCTCTCTTTTCCCTCTCTCTCTTTTTTTCTCACTCTTTCTCCATCTCTCTCTCTCTCTCCCTCCCTCTCTCTTTTTTTTTCTCTTTTTTATCACTCTCTCTCTCCCTCCCTCTCTCTCTTTTTCTCTCTTTTTTCTCACTCTCTCTCTCCCCCTCCCTCTCTCTTAACAATTCCATTCATCTTTTCGCCATGGACGGATGGATAAAATTTGCCGAGAAAGAGCATATGTATGAGAATGGGAAAATGAGAGATGGGAGACGAACGGACGGAGTGCTGATGAGTTTTATAGACTTTTCTGTCGATTTGCCATCATTTTCAACAACAATTAAAATGGGTTTCATTCCGTTGTCTTTCCTTTTCATCCCTCTCCCCATCTATTCTTTCCTCTTTATCCCAACCATTCTCTCCTCTTCATCTCATCCATTATTTCCTCCTTATCCATTCAGTCCTTTCTTTCTTGTTTATCCCAACCATTCCCTCTTCTTCATCTCATCCATTAATTCCCTCTTCATCCCACCCATTTCTTCCTCTTCATCCCCTCCATTACTTCCTCTTCATCCCAACCATTCCCTCCTCTTCATCTCACCCATTACTCCTTTCTCATCCATCCCGTCCATTACCTATATCTTTATCCCATCCATTCCTTCATCCTTTTTCTTCCCCTTCATCCATCCTATCCATTCTTCATCCTTAAGCTCTGCCCCCCATACCCCACTTTTAAGCCTCCTTCTCTCCCTCCTACCAAATTCCTCTCCCCTCCCCCCTCCCCCATTACCTTTACTTAATTCGCTTCGCAAACACTGCCCAATTTATGCCTTCGCCCGGCCAATCTATCGGTCACTCTCTGCTGCTGTTGAGGTGGTCACCCTCCCTCCCCTCCCCCTCATTGGACAAGTCACCCTCTCCCTCCTCTTTATTCCCTTACCCTCCCCCTCCCTCTTTCGTCTTCCCTCCTTCCCGCGTCGTCCACTCACCTTTCATCCTCCCTACCCTCCTTCCCATCCCATCATCTTTGTTGTCCTGTCCACTCATCCTCTCAAATCTCTCGGGATCCCCTCCATCCCCTCCCTCTCCATCTATCCATCCATTCATCCCGCCCTCCTCCCCTTGCCCCCTTTCCCTACCCTTCCATTCCCGACCTTGACCCACCCGCCCACTCCCCGTGATTCATTCCGTCCGTTTGTCTGCTCTCTTCTTCATCCCCATGCTCCCCTTCCCCCGTGGTCATAGTCTCTTCCACTCACTGCCCCTTTCCCCTCACCGCTTTTCTCCTTTTCCCTCTCATCTCCTCTCTCCCTCTCTCTGTCCCACCATTTTCCCGTACTATTTCTTCCCTTTCCTTCCTACCATTCTCATTCAATGCGATGCCTTCACTCACTCAACAGTCCCTCCTCCACCCCAATCCATTTCCGCTCAAATTCCATTCATCCCATCCTTTTCATCCGCCCCCCAAGCGATGATCCCCGCACATTTTGCCCCCCCCCCACACATTCTCTCATCCCCATCCACCTTTTCAGATGTGTCCCTCCTACCACCACTTCCATCGACGACATCTCCGTGCTCCCCGTCACTTCCTATCCCCGTTGAATCCCCGCTAATTGCGCCATCCCATCTCTCCCCCCCCTCCTCTCATTTCATTATTGTCTCCCATCTCCTCCTCCTCCTCTTCATCCGCCTCATCGTCTCTCCGATGGACATTACCTCTTCGGCGGGCGGCAATTCATCCGACACTTCCGCCGTTGCCTTATTGTGTTCATCTTCCTCATCCTCATCTACATCCTCCACATCCTCCGCATGCTCCGAGCATCGCCAGCTGTTGTTGAGGACACCAAAAGAGGAGTCGTCCTCGTGCGCCACGGCGACCCCGCCGGCGGACATGGCGTCCGCCGAACGGCGGAAGCACAGCGGCGACTTCGACTCGGAGATGAACACCGCCGGCGCCGGCGGAGGTTCGGCATCCCACCGAACGGCGTCGACGCCCTCCAGCGGCGGTGGCGGTGCCGCCTCACTGTTCCAGCAGCACTTTCTGGTGAATTTTCACGGTCTCCAATTGATTGGACTGTGACCATTTAACACCCACCATCCACAGACAAATGGCCACGTTTCTGCCTCTCCGGCGGCGATTGTCCACCACAGCGGCGGCGGCTTTTCCCCGGGCACATTTTCGGTCCCAATGGATCAGATGAGCATCAATCATCAACATCATCCGGCCGTTACGCCGATGCAGCAAGCATTTGCCGCAGCTGCTGCCAATAATATTGGTGGGAATATCTCTCTCTCTTTCTCTCTGGCTCTCTCTCTCTCTCATTTTCTCTCAGTCTCTCTCACTCCCTCTATCTCCCACTTACTCTTTCGCTCACTCACTTTCTCTCTCTCTCTCTCTCACTCGCTCTCTGACTCACTCTCTCTATCTCCCCAACCTTAAATTCTGCCTTTTTACACTTGCCCAGCAAAAGTGCCATCCATCGCTCGTCCCTCCATGCTTTATCTATTCTTTTATTCCGACATTACCCCTTCCTCTTACCAATTCACCGCATTTCCCCATCCTCCTAATTAAGTGTTTTAGGCCTTTTTTGTGCCGCTCCCGGGGCTTCCGTCGTGCCTGCACAGTTTGCCCACTCATCTGTTGTGCCGTCGGCGGGGGGTGCCTTTTCGTTGGTCAATTATGGTCAACAACGGCCTCCGATGGTTCAACAACTTGCCGCCGTCCAGCAACAACAACAACTACAACAACAACAGCGGCATGTGAATTCCGCTGGGGTGGCTAACTCCGCTGGACGAAAGGTTTGTGTGTCTTTGCTGTGGCAGGGATATGCACGAATTTCGGACCTTTTTTTTGTTTCGATATCCGGTCATATTCCTACAACAGGTGTGATATTCGCCGCAGGTGGCCGGTCATACGGCACAATATACCGTATTCCCGGAAATAGAGTCCCCAGGGGACGCTATTTTCAACAACCTCTAAAAGGGAGACACTTTTCGGGGGAGGGGGGGTCTATTGAAATACGTTACAAAAGCCATTTAATTTTGTAGAATGGCAGTGGCTCGTCAGCGACCACAATACATTCGTCGGCACCAACTGCCTCAACTTCGTCCTCATCGTCGTCGTCCATTAATCGCTCCCAGCGGTGTGGCGTTTGTCGAGGTAATTTTCATGCCATGGCATGGCGGTGTAAAGTGATCACTCACTGATCCATTAGCATTTTTTTTTCCTTACACGCGCAGGTTGCCAATGTAAGCCGTGCGGTCAGTGTACGTATTGTCAAGACTCGCCCCAATTTGGGGGGCCCGGCGTCAAGAAGCAGTCGTGCATTGAACGGCGATGCCTGCGCGTGCTCGAGAATCGGCTTCAGGTTGGTGGTGGTCATTTGTCTGTTTGCCCTTTCCCCACCTGCCCAAAGCGTTCATTTCCCATCCGACGACCCTCCGGCGATGATTTGTGCTGTTATCTTTGTTATCACTCCCTCCTCTGCTATTATCTCTGTTATCACTCCTTCCCCAAGGGGCTCACTTACCCAAATCAGACAAATCCATCCTTTCTTTTGGTGGTACAATATCACTATTCTCTCTCTCTCTATCTCTCTCTTTCTCGTCACAACAACACAGTGTCATCCTCCTCCCATCTCCCCTTCCCCCCCCCCATTTCATTCCCCCCATCCATTCATCCGTTCACATTCCCTCACTCTCCCCTCCCCCCCCCAACCCTTCTTTTCTTCCCCATCGGTGTCGGGGGGTGCCAGTCGATGGATGGTTAGGTTGAAGGAGGGGAGGGGGGGGGGTGCTCTGAGTTGACACTGCACCGACCGACCGACCGACTCTGACTGACTGAGAATGTGATGTTGAGAGTGGACGATGGCGATGGATGGGTGACCTTTGAGTATAAGGGGGGAGAATGGGTGGTTGGGGCGGGGGGGGGAGGGACTGATGAATGAATGGGACCAATAAAAATGGGGGGGGGGGGGAGGGGGAGGCGGCGGCATTTTATGATAATTTTCAAATGGGCTAAAAGGGGGAGGGGGACGACGGCGATCAAAACAGCAACGCGCGCCATCACCACAGCAGAGAAGGTCATTTTGGAGTTAAGTGAATGGACTTTGGGGGGGGGGGCTATTAATTTGGGCATAATTTGGAAGCAGAAAATGGTGAAAAACGTTTAGCAAATTGTACGGTACGGACGCCGAAAACCTTTCATTCAAACGCCCAATCAGATTGAACTCCTTGACAAAAAAAGAACGAACATAAATTGAAACCATAAAATTGACAGAAATTTGAAAATTGATAGATGAATAAATGAACGGAATGGCATTTTTTTTGTCACAATGTCCATCTTGGATTAAGGGTGGGTGTCGATGTTTCGTCGAGTCGGTCGATGTTTTGTCCTCTGGCCGACATTTGCACACGTTAAAGCCAGAGTTAAAAGCGTCAACCCTTTGGGGCCAAAAATGTCGGGAATCGGTGGGCCCACAGTTCGGGGAGCGGCATCAGGGATTAACCTTGTTAAATGAAGAATTGCTTCAAAACGGCTGGCACCTCATGACATTGGAGAACGAAAATTTCTCAAGATTCGAGGGTACACAAAAAAACCCGGGATTTTTCTTGAGTCGTTCAGATCGAGACTCTCGAACATCATTACTGGACATCCCCGTGCCATCCACCTCCCCCAATTTATTGTCCCGCGCATTTCGTTACCGCCGCCAACAAAGTCTTTAAATATTGTACAGAGAGATGCGCCGACCTTCAAGGCCCGCGTCGGCTGCAACGCGTGCGAGGACTGTCGCAGCCCGGACTGCCAAATTTGTTTGGTGTGTCTGGACAAACGCTTCTTCAACGGGCGCTACATGTGAGGGGGGCAATAAATGCGCGCGGCGCCTTTTCGTCGCGTGCGAATTATGCCGTAGAAAAGGGGCCGCGCAGTGCGCGACATTTGGGGGCATAATTTGCGGACGAACATCTTTTTTGGGCCATAACACTTTTGGCAGTTAGCCAATTCCTTGACATTTTAAATTTATCCATGTCCGTCTGTATCCGTCCAATTTTCTAAATCGTTATCCATATCCGGATATTCTGCGGATCCCCGCCGGCGCGGATATAAAATCTGCGGTGAGCGCCCCTGCAAAAATGTATTAAGTCAATAAAATAGATGAAAAAAGGCAATTGCTTGACCCAAAGTCTGCAAAACTTAAAGCGGATATGTCAAATGCTTAACCATGTTTGAAGGCAGACGACACATCCCTGCGTGGCCCCATGTGGAGCATTGTGTGCCAAGAAGCGCTGTAATAATGCGACCAGCTTGGAGTTGCCGTACTCGTCGTTGGACAACGGCAGATCGGTTGGGCGGGGCATATTCTGTTTGGGCCATACGCTTTCGATCCGGTCTAATGTGGACTAAATGCCCTTAAAAGCTTGACAAAAATGCCAAAATTGTCGATTTCCTGGATTTTTGTTGTTGTTTTTTGGCCATAACTTTTTTGCCATCTCTCTCATTTCTGCGAAAAGTGTCATTTGATATTTTAGTCGACCAAATTAGTCGGCGGATCAGTGGCCCCGGGCGGGCCAGCCACCCATTCATTTGCATTTCCAAAATAGCTAATCCCCCCACTAATCCCTATAAAATTATTTTAGTCTCTGAAGCGGCCTTCGTCGGATTGCTCTGCCGCCAATGTGCACAGTCAGCAGCAGCAACAGCAGCAGCAGTACAACCACCACCAGCAACAGCAGCAAATGGTCAAACGGCAACTGCTCATTCAGCCCTCCTCCAACTCGTCGGCCGCCTCCATCAATTCGAACATTGCGCGAATACTCAGTGCGGCACAACATGGCGGAGCAGTAGCTGCAGCAACCGCGGCCGGGGGCGACAACATCAAGGGGGACAAGTACGGCACGGGCAGCTTTGGACGGACATCCGGCGGAAATAGCGCGTGAGTTGGTTGATTCTGCCAGCTCGTCCCTTGATCCAGAGTTGTTAATCCATCCGATTTTGTACGAAACCGGCATTGGTCCATTTTGGTGGCATTTTTTTGCCGGAGGCCCTTTTCCCTTTCGCACGTTTTTGCTTTTTCCCCCATGGACAGGACAAATTCGCCAATGAGCGACAACGGCGCCGCTTTGTCCGACACGCCGCCTGCACAGCAAATGCTTTTGGGCGCTGCGCGTCCACTGTGGCCTTTGGCGACGGCACAGCAGCAAAGTGCCATCGTCGCGGCGCACCAAACATCGCCGGCGGCGGCGCCAATGCTTGTCCCGCTTGGCGTCCCCTACGGCACCGCGTCCTTTGACCAGCAGATGGCTTCGTTGGCTGCGGCCGCTGCTTGCGGCTTTCCATCCGTCCACCAACAAAATCAGCAAAACAATTTTAACAGTGTGAGCGATTTCAAATGAGAAAATAGTGTATGCGTCTGTCTGTCTGTTTGTCTTTCGACCGGTCTAACATATTTATTCATTCTAAGATGAACAACAGTTCAGACAGTGCCCGGACAAAACCAAATGGGACCGGGATTAGAAAAGTGGCAGGGTCTGGGGGAGGGGTACTGGCCCCTGGATACGAGCCTGATGAGATCCCAGGTCAAATCCGGTCCCATAATCCCGGACGGAATACACCCGGGATCCCGACCCGCCGGACTCAAATTACTTACCGACTGATCACCCAGTTTTAGTCACTTGCGTACACCAACAACAACAACAATTACCCGCACAAATTTCTCGGCTACCCAAAATACGAATACTTTGAGGAGGGCGCCGCCGCTGCCGTTGCGGCGATGGGTGGCGGAATGGCGGCGGTGGTCGACGGGATGCCGACAACGGATCAGCTCCTTCACCACCACCACCACCACCAAAACAATCATCATCATCACATTCAGTTGAACGGGACGGGAAGGCCCGGCGGCGGCACGGACGCGACGAACAACAACAACGGCACTGACCACCGCAACAACAACAACTCCAACCCGTTTGTGCCACCTTCCTACTCTGCCGAGCGCAAAGTGGTGCTGCAACCGTTGTAGGCGGCGCCGCAAGGGCTAACGCAACTTTCGTTGTTTTCTCACCCCGCCTTTGTCTGTGTGTGTGTGTGTGTGTGTGTGTTTAAAGCGGGGTTGCTCTCCGATCGATATTCTTTGGACCTGGACCCCTAGCAGTGCTGCCGAACCCGAAAATTTTCGAATGCCCGACCCGAAACCCGAACTTTTTCTCAACTGCGGCAACCCCTACCTCTTCCCCGACTCGATCTCCAACATTTTTGCCCCCCGAGGCGTTTGGGAGCAACTGTCCGGCTTATGTAATATGATGGAATGTGAATATCAGCAGAAATCATTGATGAGCATCATGTCTTTCGTCGTCCCCCCTCTTCTCACCACTCACTCTTTCCCCCCATTCATTCATTTTCATTTCCCCCCTCCATCCATTCGTGCCCTTACTCAAAAAGCCATTGTGATACTCTTAAGCCCCAAAGAGCAAAATGTGTGTCCTTCCCTCCTTTTGTGCACATCCTATCATCATTCGCGTACATATTTTATTTATCATTATTTTGTATTGTACCCCCCAACACCCTTTAAATATTGTTCAATGTGAATTACTATATACTTAATAAGAAAATGCAAATTTTTGTGATAAATTCTCAGCTCATTTTGGTGGACAGTGTCACACCCTCCCCCCCGAGGGGAAAGACAAAATGAATGTGGATCAAACCGTTATTGGAAATGAAATGATGAGAGGGATTGAATCGGGACAGAATTCGGTATCCTCCAATCAATCATTTGTCTGTCCCTCGTCATGACCCTTTTATTCTCTCTACTTATCATAATTATAATAATTATTATTATTGCATTACCAAACAATTTGCATAATAAATACAACAAAATATTATCTGTGTGATTTTGTAGTATGAACAATCAAAAACGTCCCTGAAATTTGGCAGTGCAATCAATGCACATCACATTCTTACATGCATGATCACTCAAATCTTTTTTCCCAAAATGTCCGACATTGTCCGGTCGATATCCACCGGGTCTATCCGCTTGTTCGACATGACAACCACCGCCCGTCGCAGTCGGACGAAATGGCGTCCCGCCGGGTTTGTCCTGGCCTTGTGCACTGCGTCGGGGTTCTGCTCAAACACATGTTGAATGGTTGAGCGAATTTGGTCGGGGTCTGAGATCTGCCACAATTGACGATCACTGATCAGCTGTAATAGTGGGAAGAAGTGAGAGTGTGTGAGAGAGAGAGTGCGCGTCAAGCCAAGAAAATGAAAAATGTACGAATCACAGGAACACATTAGGCATGTATCCGGGTTTCGGTATATTTGGGTTAGGAATTCCCTGGAAAATAAATTCAATAGAACCTTGAGAATTAAATAAACATTCGGATTAACCAATCGGCAGGATTCTCTCGAAACTCTTATAAGCCAGGGATTCCGTAGATTTTCGGACCCATTCCTGCTGACACATACTTCGTGCAAAGGCTGTCGTTGTTGTTGTTTCTGACTTTGGTCGCTTGTCCCCAATTCCTTCAGCAGCTCAATGCAACTCAATTTGGTCACCCGCTTCTGTTCGTTAAGCGCAATGAGTTCGGCAAAATGATGAACAAAAGCTTGACTAAAAGTTTTGTTGATGGAAGTTATTATAACTTCCGAGAAAAACTCACTCAGAGGGAGGAAATTCGACATTGATCCGGTCGCAGACGAATCTGAGTTCTCGAAGCCACTCACAGAAGCGAGAATAGGGGACCATTTTGTCGAATGAAACATAACGGCGGATGAAAGTGTCCATCTTCGGGTCATTCTTTAAAAGAATTAAATTAAAAATGCGATTTCACACGCCCGGAGGAGAGAGGCCGTAGGCGGGGAACTGACCACGACTTCGATGGCAAACATTGGAGGGAAGCCGAACTCTGCAATGCATCGATGAAAGAACAGCTCGCGCTTGGCGCATCGTTGCGCGTCAGCAACCCAAGCCGGGTCAATGCTCAGCGATGGCAAATTGGGCTCGGGTATAAAGCGGTAGTCCACAATGTCGTCACCTTTTGCCCTCGCCGCCGTGGTAATCCTGTGCTATGTTATTTGGGTTTTTTAGGGGACAGGGACATAACCGGATCCCGGACCTGTTTGGGTCCGGATTCCCGATTTCGTCGTGTTTTTTTTGTGTTCGAATTATGATTTTTTACGACATCCGATACATCCCTATTGTGTACGGCTCTTGGGAAAAAGAACCCCAAATGTTATGCTGGCACAAACCCTCGGGAGTTGGTTGCCCTCGTCTCCTCCGTAATCTCTCCGCCATGCTTAAGGATGGTCATCTGCCGTCCGAGCTCATTGTCAATGGCAGCGCTCATAAGACTTAGACTGCTCAAATTCTTCAGCTCCGTCCGCTTGCCCGGCACTTCTCCTCCGCCCGTCGACACGGAGACGTTCACGTCCACTCTGATTTGGCCCTCTGTAAGTTAGGACAAAACAACCATTAAGCATGACGTGCCAGAGGCGTACCAGGGGGAGGATTTCTCTCAATGGTGGTGTCTATAAGGAACCATTGAATAAATCCCTCCATGTAACAATTTTGTTTTCCTAAGACTTAGATACCTACCCATATTATCCCCAGACCCAAATCTTGTGGATACGTCCCCGATCAGTCCGCCCAGTAATTTTTGTTGACCATGAAATTGTCCGGAGCAGATGCCATTGTGTGCCAACAGTTGGCGTAACTGCTCCACAAAAAGGGACGCCTCAAAGGCATTGGCCAAGTCGGGTTCCGTCACAATTTCCACGAGGCCAACACCGGCGCGGTTCAAGTCGACGAGGTCATTCGCACTGACCTCGTCCGCACGCAGCGTTTTGCCGCTGTCCATTTCCAGTTGAAGCTGCTTAATGCGGACACGCTTCTCGTAAACGTTCTGCCAAAATTGTATTATTAAAAATGTATAAATGAAAAAAAAAAAATTACGGTTGAGCTTTTCTCATTTTGAGCGTAAAAGTTGAAGTGGCCATTTCGCGCAATTGGGCACGCCTTTTGTGTGATTTGATAACCTAAACATTTGCCTTTAAATATGGTTAAAGAACTGAAACCCTGGACAATTCGAACTGGTTTCGGGATTCGAAACTGGAAGAGATAAAGATCAGAACCTGATTCTAGGCCTTGAAAATCCGATGAAATTAAAAAAAAAAGTTACTGGTAAAGAAGGCACACCTAATGGAAGATCTGGGTAAAAGTAATGCTTTCGGTCAAAGCGACAAATGTCCGCAATCTCACAGTCCAACAGCACCGCGGTCAACAAACACTGCTGTGACGGCACAAAAATGCATGTTCGTTCGTTCAGTCAGCTCACCTCAACGCACTTGTGATTCAATGTCGGCAGAGTGCCGGGAATAGCCAAGTCCTAAAAAAATGATGAAAAATTTGACATTTTTTATTTCGAAACTCAAATCTGGTTAGAAAAATGTTCAGTGACCAATGGAAATATTTTTAAGCATTGAATTGTTAGCATCAATTTTTTGACTGCCAACCGGCTGCTCTTACAAAGGCGGAGACGAAACTGTTGCTCGGCAATGTCGAGCACAGCGGCGAAACGGCACTCGAGAACAGTTTTGCGGACGAATTGAGCTGGGCGTGAATCTGAAAAGCAAATCAAAATAAATTTACTGTTAAATGATGTCAATAGAAAATGAATGAATGGAAAGGAGTGACTAAAAGAGAAATTGAAAAAAGGATTAATTTGTGCACCTCCAAGCCAATTTGAGGCTTAAAGCATTCGTCATATTCAGAGGCAACAGTCGACAGAGAGAGCAGAAGCAATCGAGGACCGGGCAATGAAGCTGCTGCTGCAAATTTGAGCAACAACGGATTGGTGATGAGTCCAATTGACATAATAACAGAGAAATAATTTCGATAAACTTTGGACTCTCTCTTATTTTATCTGGAAAATAAAAATGCAACACGCCTTGCCAATGCAGGAATTGCAATTTCTTGCTGGAAATACACTCAGAATACAATAATTAAATGGGTGGGACCGAAGTGATCATTAAATGTAATTTTTTGGTTTTCTGAGCCATTGAAAAGTTTCCAAAGAATTCAGATCTAATTTCGTCTTAAGGCCGTTTATCACATAAAACAAACAAAAAAAGAAACATGTCTTTGGGGGGTTGAGAAACAATTATGAAAGCCCGGATTGGGACTCTATAAAAAGATCGGTTGATTGAACTGTACTATAATTTATCCTATAATATGATACTGGTAATATCAATATGAAGTCGGAAGGCCATATTTCTTCATTCTCGTAAGATCACATCAACGACGGATAAGGTCAAGAAAACGATTCGCCGGCGTCTCGCCGCTGCAAATTTTGTGCACCGCCACAAAGAAAGCAAAACTGAAAGAGAATGAATAAAGAATGAAGCCATGGGAAACCGATGCCGAATTTACTTACTCTTTGGTCAGGTCCTTGGCTTTCAGCACTTCGAACACTTCCATCGCGGTCAGTGGCCCCTGGGCGCTTTGTCCGTTGAGCAATTGCTTCTCCACCTCGGCCAGGGGCTAAAAGGGGGAAAAGAAAGAGTCAATGCACCAATTACCCAAACAATTTGCATGCCTTGTCCGACTTGACGAATGCCTCGCACACTTTGCGGTTTCGTCCGCCCGCACACGTGGTGAGAAGGTCAGCGAAGCCGCAAGACTCGAAAAAGGTCATTTTGTTGGCTCCTGGGTAAAACAGTTCGATGAAGCGGATCATGTCCATGAGACCAAGACGGACAATAGCCGCCTAAAAATGAAAGGACAAATGAATAGGGGTCATCTTCCACTTCCACCAACCATTGTGTTGTCGCCATAGCCAAGCCCCGCGGAAAATCCAGCCCCACAGGCCACGATGTTTTTGAGTGCCCCGCACAATTCAACCTGACAAAAATTGATGGAATTAAGAAAATTGAAGCCTCCAGGAATGCTCCAACCGTTTCCGCATCTTCGACCACGTTGATGCGAAAATTGTCAGTCTGGAACAACTTCTTCAGTTCGACTCCGCGTTCCGCATTTTTTGTTCCGATGGTCGCCTCGCAAAACTAAAAAAAAAATTGAATAGACAAAAAAAAAAATTATTTTTACGTGATCCTCGGCCACTTCATTGGCGAGATTGGCACCCATCAGCACGGCGGTGCTAATGCCAAGAGACTTGGAAATTTCCTCAGAGATCAGTCGGAGACCAACATTGCCCTCATGAAAGGTGGCCAAGCCCTGCAAGAGATGGAATAGTTAATTGACAAAATTAGGGTTAAATTAAAAATATTTTCTAGTTGGTCGCTGACAATAAGTGATAACTCACTTTTATCAGTGAAATTGCGATTGCGCTCGTTTTGATGTTGCCTTTGAGCTGGCCACAAACTCTGTGCACGTGTTGGTGAGGGATGACAAAGACGAGCACGTCGGCGTCCTTTGCCGCCTCGACAACGTCAGTGACCGCGACGACGTTGGTGGGCAATTTCTGAAACGGGCACAACCAAGGTAATTTTTACATATTATTTACATTTTCAAAAATACATTTGCTGCGTTGTGCTTACCTTACCGGGCAAATACTTCACATTCTCATGCTGTTCGTTGATGATTTCGCTCAGCTTTCGACCGTCAACAAGCTGAAATTGAGGGCACAAAAATACAATTAGAGCAAATAAAATTCAAAACATTAAACTGTTACCTCTTCGAAAACCCACATTTTGACCGTCTCATGGAAGTCAGTGTTGTGAGTACGCACCGTTGAGCCAACAATGCGGGCAATGGCCGAGCCCCAATTGCCAGAACCAATAATGGTAACACGCTTTGCAGACATTAGAATTTTTAGGCACAAATCAGAAGTCAGAAATAAAAACTGAAAGTCAAAAAAAGTTGGATAAATGTTGAGTGCAAAAAAAATGGGCGATGAAAATTGGACAAGAAAAGTAAATAAAAAAGGGAGGGGGACAAATGCAACCAGAAACAAAATCAAAGGAAAAAAGGGAGAGGAAGAAGAAGCACTTTGCGGACGGAGGAAAGAGAGGGTAAAAAACGATCGAATGAAATGAATGAACATTTTAGAGGTTCAAATACGAAGTACAAATGAATGAATGTGCCTTTCCGAGTAAAATGAGCACAATCCATTGATTTAGCGAGGGGCATTAACCAATTAATTATGCTACCAAATATGTAAAGTAAAAACAGACCATCCAACGACTAACCGACTCCTTTCCTATTCATCCAACGACCGGACGACCTTTCCCTATTTTCGTCCTTCAAAATACCACCCCATCCCTTCCAACCCTTCTTCGTCCTGCAACTCCTCCGAACGATGACATCTTAAATAGTCAGTCAGTCAACACCTCTTTCCCTCCCATTCGTTCACCACTGATACCGTTATATTTATTCAATGATCAATCTCATCTCTCCCTGTGCATGGAGGTCACCATAAAATCACATGCAAACAAAATTGGATTCCAAAAAAACGAAACTTTTATAAATTTTTAAAAGTATAAATAGTAAAGTTCAAAAATTAAAAATTAGGTTCAACTGCAATTTATCAGTTAGATTCTAAACCGAAGGAATACGCTAAAAAGTATGAAGGGGAAAGCGTGAAGAATGTCGAATGGCAGGGAACGGGGAAATGCCGGAATTTAAATAACCAAAGAAAGTGGGCATATCTCTTGGCATTGTGAATACTGCTTCAAACACGACAAATCGAGCAGTATGTCCAACCACGGTCTCCCGCCGTCACCCCCACGGCGACAACCTTTCCCGCCAAAAAAGAAATACCCCCCAATGGCCAGCAGAAGTCGTATTTTTTACAATTACTTCCCCTATTCACCATTCAGCGCATTGGAAGTCAAAAATTTATGAGCGAATTAGACTAGTAACCGTATACTAACGAAATACAAATAATTATGCCAAAAATATGTGTTGAACATCAAAATTAACCCAGCACAGAAAAGAATTTGAATGAGCAAGGCACAAGAGTCAATATAAGTATTGCAAGAAAAAAGATCAATCAATTAGTGGGCAAAAGAGAGCAGCAAGCAGTTTGACAAAGCTACGGTTGTTGTTCCGGAGAACCCATGGGCACTTTGTGCTTATTCCACCCGTGAAAGAGTTTGGCAAAGCGTTTCGACTCGCGCCCTTTGATGGAAAGCATCTGAAAATGGACATTTATATTCATTAAGAAAAAAATTTTAGTCCAAAATATGGTACTAGTCCATAGCTCAAATTATGCACAACATTTACACTTACCAATCCGAAAAATTATGATTTGGGATACTTGAGGAATTTGCATTAATTTTACCATTTTTCGCGGTCTGTCCGACTGTTTCATTTGCATATGTCCACAGTAAACTTGAGCTGCCTTATAGGCGAGTTTCACCTCCACTTCGCTCGCCTGTTCGCCCAACCAAAGGAAAACGGTCTCTCCATTGTCCACAATCATTACGTCCTCACTCTCCAAGTCGTCCTAGAACACAATGAAGATATACAAATTTTAGAAATGGGGGTCCCAGTTTAAGGTTAAGCCCTTTTTTAGTTTTCGATTATATATTTTTTTGCACCTGACAAAAATCGACAGTTTTTTCCGAAACGCTGAAGTAGCCTTTGTCGTTGGTGCAACGAAACAGTCGCGTGAAGTTCATAAAGTCGGCGTCCCGGTCGTATTTCTTTTTGCCTCCAAGTGCCTTCCAAAACTGCGGCGGTTCGTGTCCCTCCTCAATTCGGTGGATGGTAAAGTCGGAGTCGCGATTGATCAGTTCGCTTGCGACCTGAACGAAGGAAGAAATGTCATAATCAAACAATAATAAATTGGAAAATATATATCGGTACATTACAAAAAACCCGGTAATTTTTTAGGACAATTTAAATTAAAAACAAATTAAAATTTTCGAAGCAAGTTAGCTGGCAAAGAAAAATTTATGTTTCGTTCAAGGACATTTTTGAGCTTGGCCGTTTTAGTTGTTTATGTAAAGGCACCTCCTCGGACAGTTTGTGGAAGTAGGCGTCACTTTTTGAACCGATCCACACAAATATTTGGCCAGTTTCCTCCTCCCCCTCCTCAACATCCCCGTCCGAGTCAACAGTCGAAGTTGGGGGAACGCGAAGGATGAAACAGAAGGCGGAGTTCAGTCTTGAAGCGGCACAATCGATCTGGATGGTCCTTGTACAAATTGAAGTGCCGTTGGCCCTCATATGGAATAGCTCCGGCAAATCCGCCGAACTGTGTGCCGAAATGGACGCCGTTGGATTTCGTCTGCCACATCGGATGACCAATTTTCGTTTGAAATGGGACAAAAATTTGTGGTTCTCCTGTTGCTGATTCATCCGTACAACCTCCAACTTGTCTTTAAACAGACTTTCAAACTTTTTCTAAAAATATATTTTTAAATTTAAAACTGCCTTGCAACCACCTGCAGCGAAAATGTGAAGTGCAACCAGCCCATGTTGCTGGCGTCTCGACCCTGCCAGAAATAAACGACGCATTTGAAATCACTCGGCTTTTCAGTATGTCCATTTCGCAACTGAATGTATGTCCAATAAATTAATTGTTGTTTTCCCCGACCACTCATCCAATTACATTGCTGGTTTGGGCCTGTAGACCATCACCGTTCTCGTCATTAGCCGTATCCGATGCGTCATCCTCCGCCGCTGCTTCATCCGCTTCTTCCTCATCATCTTCGTCGTCATCGTCGACAAAATAACGGCACAAGAATACGTAACAATCCATTGAATAGAAAATGCCAAATTCGTTTTGAGGAAGACGCACAAATTTCTTTCCCTCCTTAAAATGCAAATTCGTTTCTTTTTGTTGGTTTTTTTTGCTGTTGACAAATTCTCACTAACTCACCAGAACAAACGGCTCAATCACTTCCAAGTCCATGTTAAAGTCCTCAATTATTTTTTCCGTGTCGCTGTGCGGCATTGCCGGCAGACGGTCGAGAAACAAAGCGACCAAATCCGTCTTCATTTTGTCCCGCTCCATTATAACCTACGCATAAGCGACGGTCAGAAGAATAGGCAAAAAAAGGGTCAATAAAAAGTCACCGCACTTTTATGTCGGCACCGCGTCTTTGCACAGTATCAGCGGTCATCGTGAAATCAAATGGTACAATGTCGTCCCAAGCAGCGAATTTTGAACGGAATATTGTCGACTCTTCGTCTTCATTTTCTCGACCAATCACACAATAGTCGGGCCTTTCAATCATCCGGTGAAGTTCCGATGCAATTTTCTGTTCAGCAGAACAAATTTTAAAAAGGGCTAATTCTTATAAAAAAACGGAATAAAACCGTAAAAGTGTCCCTTAAAATAGGATTTTGGTACGATGACCCACCAGGCCCAATCCTGGATATGTCCCTCCGATCCGCCTTGAATTTTTGGCATTTAAACAAACAACGACAACAACCTGTCCAGCCATTTTGGTGAGTCGGTTAGCGTTTTTGCCAATCCACAAAAACAGCTCCGAAGTGCAATCCAACACAAGCACACCTTTCGGCTTGAGCAGCTCTTTGTGCAACACGCCGTTCTTCAGCTCCACCTGCGGCAACTCCAAAAAGCCCATGCCCAGTTGGACCTCATAGAGGCGCTTCCGTTCGGGCTTTCGGTCCTCGCGAATGTGCTCAAAGATGGGCTCTTCCGGCTTTTTTGGCGAACCTTTTTTTGCAAAAATACGCACTTTTCTTCATTTTATTTTTCTTACCGGTAAGAGCGAGCCAAAATTCCTCGGGCGTTCTTTGCTGATTGCACGACTCAATTTCGGCCTTTCCCTTTTTGTCCCGTTTGTTCATTTTCACCGCGAAAAGACGCACTTTGTTGGCGACTGTCACCTAAAAAAGGCCATTTAAAAGTTGGTTATGTGTGTATTAAAATACCCTCGACCGTGCCCCGCTCCATATCCAAATAGTTTTGTCACAGTCAAGCAGAAACACGAAGCGCGGGTCCAACGACTCGGCACTCAATGGGACCGCCTCCATCTCGACGGACGGTCCGTTGACAAATGCCCGGTACAATTTCTTGGTGAACGCGACTTTCTCCACCGCGTAAAAGCCCGACTGCGTGCGCGCGCCGTCATAGTAAACAATCTCCTCGCTGAACATCTCCAAAAACTCGTCCGTCTCCTCATTCATTTCCTCTCGAATTGTTCGACAGGCGGCGCCCAAATGGTTGCGCAAATTGACCGCGTGCACCGCCGCACACATAGCCTTGTCCAGGCTGGTCTTTTCGCCAATCCAATAGTAGATGGCATGTGTCAGTCGTTCGTTTGAGTCCCGAGTGGTTTTGAGCACCAAATAGCAGTCCGCCTCATAGAATTGGCCATGAAAACCAGAGTCGACAAGCACCGGGTAGAAGTTCTCAATTTCCCACACCCAAAGGCCAGCAGAGCCGCCGGCACTGTCGTCAAACACATCCGAATAGTCCAAGCGCGGCTTCTGCTGCTCCATCTTCTCCTTCCAGCCAATCGTCGGACGAAAATTAGTTGCTTCGTCCTCCCTGTCCATGGACGGCCGGTTCAGTTGCTGCGCATCTTTGGCCACTTGGGACATTCCCTGGATGACTTTGGAGGCCCGGTCTTGGTCCGCTTGGCACCTTCTGCGTCGTATAAAGTCCTTTTTGCGCTGCATAAAGTCCCCACGCTGCGGAGGTCTGCTGGGACTAAGCGAATCCACCGAAGAAGCAGGACTTTGACCGGCCAAGCGCAACTGATGAATGAATGAATGGGGCATATGACTCGCGAATGGACCTGACAAAATGTGTTCACCTGATTCGACAGGGAAAAGTCAATGTTGTAGAAAGCCATGGCTAAAATGTGAAGCATTGTAATAAAGAAATCTAACACGGACACGTCCATCAAAATTTACCCTTTTCCTTGTCGGACGGTTTTGGCGGCATTACGAGGTCGGGATTACGGAAAAGAAATAAACGGTGAGGTGAGGGAATATACTAATTAATACTTGTGCAAGTCGAGCTCCTTCATGTCGGGCAAAAGGTAAATGCCGTCCGGAAGTGTGATGAGCCGATTGTTGTCCAGCTTAATTGTGCGCAGTTTCACACAACGACCGATGCCTTCGGGGATCAGTTCCAAGTCGTTGTGCGACAAAAACAACACTTGCAATTGCAGAAGCTGGCCGAAACTGGCGGGAAAACCTAAAACACAAAGATTAAGAACACAGGTGGGTTAGGAAAAAAAATCTTAAAACACGAATGATAATGGTTAAAATATAAATCAAAAGCCCACTACGCCGTAGTGAACCGACTAACCCGCGAAGGCTAGCTTGTTGTAACTCGCGTACAGTTTCTGCAACTTCTGACAGTTGACAATTTTGGCCGGTAAAGAGGTCAAACTGTTGCCGGACACGTTCAGAGTCTCCAGCTGGGCAAAAGCGCCGGAAGGGAATTCGATGTTCGCGATTTTGTTGAAGCTAAGGTCCAACTTGCGCAATTGTTCGAGCGCATAGAGCGAGTCGGGCACCGATGAGAGCTCATTCATTGAAAGGTCCAATTCCTTGGGGGACGAAAGGGAATGGAACACGGTCAGTGCGCAAATTACGAAGCAAAATATGCAAAACCTGCAAATTCAAGGCATCCTCAAATGAGTATGGAATGTTGGACAGCGTTCGATGAGTGTTCCTCAGAATCAACACGCGCAGCTTCTTCGAGCTAAACAACACGAATAATCAGGATAAAATGCTGCTACTACATTGTATCGAAAGCCTTGGAAGAGGCTAAGTTAGCCTCAAAAAATTCATCGCCAAAAACATGAAAATTCTAAAAAGATGGCCAGCGAGTTCAACTGCTTATTGTTAGGAGCTAATTCGTCGGGTAAAATTGGTTGCGATAAATAAAAGTCTTCGACTTAGCTTAAGGACAGGAACACTAGACTTTTCGGACCAGAAGCGTTTAAAAGGGGAAATACAATGAAAAGTATGAGCGCACACGACGCACCCCGGCAGTTGTTTGAGCTGGAAACACGTCAACGGGTTGTTGGACAGTTTCAGCACTTGTAGATTGGTCAGCCGTTTCAGTTGCGGGGGCACCACTTCCAGACGGTTTCCGCTCAGGTCGAGATAGATCAGATCAATTAAATTCGAAAAAATCTAAAAGCACTCAAATGGGTTTTAGTCATACAAAAGAATGCATGTTGCATGGGTAAACGAAGTGACCTGATTTGGCACATTTTCAATGTTGTTCCCGCTCAAGTTCAATACAATGGCACATTTTGCGTATTCCAAATTGGAGGGCACCTCCCTCAACAAATTGTTGCTGAAATCGATGATTGCCAAGTCCTTCATTCGAAATATGTCGGTGGGAATTGCCGAAGTTTTTATCTGAAAGAGAAGCAATAGCCCATTGATGGAATGCAAATTGTTGTCGGGCAGTGTAGACCATGGCATACCTGATTGTGCCGGACGATGATTGAGCGAAGAAGCGGAAGATCGGACAGTTCGCCATGTACATTCTGTACATAAATGATTAGAATGATATCCACCATTAAGTCAAATACCGTACTTCCTCTAATTGAACCCCAAACCGCCTTGAGGGGATATTAAAAAAAAGGCGACCCTCCCCCAATAGAGACATGAGCTTCTTCTAAATACACATTTTTTAAGACAGAATTCAGGGTCATAACCACGCAGTCTAAGCATTGAAGCCGGCGGTACCTGCAATTTATTACGTGCCATTTGAAGATGTTCCAAATTTTTCAAATTAGAAAGAACATCAGGCAACCGCTCCATCTGAGCTCTGTTAAGCTTCAGCCACGTGGCTTGGGTCATCTCAACAACTTCATCCGGAAAGCGATCGGCGGAAAAATCATTACGCGAAAAATCGACGCCCTTCAGAAAACAAAGCACACCCGAGGACCCATTGGCCAACATTGCCATTTTTCAGGGCAAATCAACGAACTTATATATAACTGAAACAGCGACGAAAGGCATAACAACAGAAAGAAAAAAAGGGGAGGGGGAAAATAATAGAAATATCATCGAAATTCGTAGATAATAAAACAGAGAACACAAGCAAATGGACGAACTGCACAGGTTTAATTGATGGTAGAAAAAATTGGTACAAAAAGATCAAATAATAAAGGACTGTCCACATTCCAATCTAAAAACGGCGACCGGAAATTCACTACTTCTTCGCCTTTTTGTTCTGTTCAGTGGGAGTTGCACGTGGCGGCGTAACCGGGCGATTCTGTCCGGGCCCGGTGTACGAAAACTTGCCCTTCTTATCCGACGGCTTCAGAATCTGAAATGCGAAATAGAGGAGACAAATCCAGTGGAAGCTATTGGGGAATTACGGGCGACCATCCAAGCGAAAAACTTTCATACAGACAAATTTTGCTGCATCTTTCTCCGACTTAAGATTGCAAAAATGGTATCATCAAAGAAACTAACTTGGAATGAGCACATCAGTGTCTCGTCAACAGTCATCATTGAGCCGGCATTGTCAAACTCTCCGCAGTAATTTGGCGCAGAAAACAGTGTAACCAACTGACGTTTTGCAAAAAACTCATAGCCATCTTCGACCACCTGTTGTTTTATCAAGTAATTAACATTTGATATCCGCACAATGAAGAATGGTAACTGACTTGGTGAGCACGACAGATCAAGTCGAGATCATGTTTGTGCAAAAATTTAGAGACAACTTCAGGTCCGAAAGTAAAAGATACGCCACGGTCATTTTCGCCCCAACCGGTCACATCCTTAAAAATGTAACAATTGTTGGTAATGAATGCGTTACATTTCCCTTTTGGCGTTAAGTCAATAAGCAATAACCTAGGTAACAACTCACTTTGTCTGGGTCGGACCAGAGCAGGTCGCACAGAAGGCCTTGGTCCGGAACGTCCGTGGGCCGCATAAGCCGCCGAATTTGTTCCATGGACTGTAGATCGGGAGAAAGTCCACCATGGCAGCAGAAAATCTTCTCATCAATTATTGCAGCGACGGGCAAACAGTTAAAGCAGTCCGTAAACGTTTTCCACAGCTTTATATTGTAGCGCCGCTTGCCTGAAGAAGATACTTGTTAAAAGAAAGACATCTGTCAAATGTAGGACAAAAACGGACATTCGTCATAAAATCCGTAAATTCGATTGATGGAAGCGCATTCGTGATTCCCACGCAGCAAGAAGAAATTCTCAGGATATTTGATTTTGTACGCGAGAAGCAAACAAATTGTCTCAAGAGATTGTTTTCCTGAAAATAGAGAGATTTGAATTGCCAAATATAAAACAACAAATGTAACCTCTGTCCACGTAATCGCCCAAAAATAAGTAATTTGACTCGGGCGGAAAGCCTCCATACTCGAACAGCCGCAACAAATCGTAGTATTGCCCATGAACATCGCCTTAATAAGACATATAGGTACATACATATATTGTACAACAAAGTCTATCAAACTACCGCAAATCTTAAGCGGGGCCTCCAATTCAAGAAGCACCGGTTGGCTCAGAAATATTTCTCTCGACTTCATACACAGACCCTTAATCTCATTTTCGGTAAGCTGCACATTTTTCCCGGGTTTCGAACCGCGCACTAAATTAATGAATGTTGTTTGTTATAACAAAATGTCGAAAATAACCTTCAAGAAGCCTTGAAATGATATTGTCCAAGTTTATCTTATCAACATCCGTCATTGTTTGCTTTGCGTGACCGGGATTTACTAAGCCAATCTATAAAATGTATTGTAAGTTGCAGACAAAACGAAACTCCGCTTTACGAAAAAATCGATCCCACACACACAAAATTAAAAGGGGGGAAGGATGGAATGGATGTGAACACGGAGAGAATTGAAAAGAATTTGTCAATGGAATAAAAAGCGAGAGACTGTGAAGTGAAGAGAATGCGGCGCTGAAACAGACACACATGGTGGATGAGTGTGAAACAGCAGAGAAATTAAATGTTTAGAAAATCCATTTGGGTTTCTATTCCGTTCTTTCCTTTTCTCGATTCAATGGTCTTAGAATGGTGCCATGAAAATTTGGACCCCATAAAGGAAGTTTAAAAAAATGTTAAGGGTTCAAAAACGGTTAAAAAAAGAACTGAGACCTCCATTTCCCACAAAGGTCTGGCCCGGTACCTTTTAAGAGGCACGACAACCCAGTCGTTTTTTAGAAAATGTTGGGTGCGCCCGAATCGAGAAATGCACCCCCAGTTCGCCAAAATTACGATTCTACTATATCTTTATAGCGGATGCAATGCAACAAATTCTTTCAAGGTGAGATACCTTTATTATTTGAAAACCCGCTTTCCATACCCGAGTCAGAAAAAATGTTCTATGAGAAAATACGGACAAATGAAAATTAGAATGGTTCAACGGTGGTACCAACAATATAAAATGGGTGACGATCTCCGCAACAAATAAAACTGTCACAACACGCGCATTTATCCTCTACACATTCACAGATCTGTTGCTATTTGATTTTGAACTGCTTCATCTTTGGCTGCTTCTGCTTCGCGTCTCGCTTCAGCTCCACTTTCTCCAGCCGCTTCTGCCTGTCCGGGTCCTCCTCCTCCATCACGCGCTGTTTGCGCTCCTTTGTCTTCTCTTCACGCCGCGCCTACAAAAAATTGCAAATCAGATTGTGCCACAAATATTTTTGGAACCAACAAAAAAGTGCCATTTACGCGCGTCCATACGAACATAAAATTATGAGAGGTATTGGTTTTATGACTTATGCTTCTTTCGATCCGCCGTATGGGTGGGAACTCGCTTTATTGCCCAGGCGTTTAACCCCAATCGTTTCCCAATCGCTATTTTGATTAATCAAAAATGAGACACTTTGGTACCAATTTGGCCAGATTAAAGAAGTTTTGACAGTTTTTCAACATTCATTCGGTTCGGGTGCAAAACTCTTCGGCGGGGAAGCTGATCCATGCCAATAATCCCTCCCATTTGTTCTTGTCGCTCGCACCTGTGCTGCCTCCTGTCGCTGTTGATGTGTCACTTTGAGGAAGTTTTCCTGCACATTCTGTCGTTTTTTGTCCGCCTTTGCTTTGCCCTCTTTGCTGAGCCGATAGCGGCGTACTTTGTCCATCATGAAGATGGTGAAGTTCATCAGCATCGAGTCCACCAGGGCGCCCGCATCGCTCTCATTAGCGATTGTGTAGCTGAACACCAGCGTCGGGTGCGTGTCCGGAAGGCGCGCGTATTGATCACCGCTTAATTCAATGGCATTTTACGCGCTTTTCCTTTTTCCGCATTAAAATGATTTAATAATGCCCAATGGATGACCCTCACTCACTCTGGCTGTTTTGCGCCCGCATATTGATCCGACAAATGGATGTACTCGACATACTTCTCGCACTTCTTCAGGAATTGCAGGGTGGACGTGTCGATGATGGCCGAAATGGTTTCGGCAATCTCCGCGAAAACGCAAAATGAGGCGGGCAATTGCACTTTGTCCACATTTTTACGCTCACTGACAAATGTCGACTAAACACACAGTTTCGGGATTTCAAAAGGAAGAACCAAACGGGGAAGAACACACAAGATCATGCATTTCCTTCACTGTTTTTTGCACATTTTTGCGCTGTCCAAAGATCAACACGAAAGAGTCCATCTCATCAGGGTCCAAATCGATTTTGTGCACGACACAGTCCGGCCGAGGGCGGACAAGTCCGATCGCCATGCCGAGCAAATCTTGTCTTTTGAACAGCTAAAGTTGAGAAAGATTAGTTTTATCGCTTCTTCACAACATAGAACCCATTGCAGATCCGAACATTTTTTTAGACCCAAGGTGTCGAACCAAAAAAAAATCGACGACCAACGGACCAAGTTTTCGGGACTAATTTTTTTGTTAGCCAGTCAATTGCTAGAGGGCTCAGATTGTAGTAATTAGCCGAAAATAAAAAAAGGCTATGGCCCAAAAACATGCCCATCGGCGAATTGTCAACCACAAAACAAGGCGATTTAAACAGCGGCCTTGGTAATGCATAAAAATGAGCACACCTCACCTTTATTTGACTGTGCATTGAGCGACAGCCGACTCGTCCCGTACACCACACAGAGTACGAAAAGTCAGTCTCGCGGATCAAACATCCGCCCAGATCTTCCTGCGAAGTGCCATCGTCGCCGACCAGTGCGAATTGCTTCTCCAAGCGTTCCCGATTGTCCAAGAACCATTTGTGAGCAATGGCATGATTCTTCGACTTTCCATAAGCATAATTCAATGCATAGACCAAAATGATGAGCAGAGCGAGCAGTTCAACTAAAAAATGTACAAAATTAGAGGTTGTGTTGCGTTGTCCATGTTTCTTTGCAGCTGACCTTGGTAACTGGACCAATTGGAACGAAAATGGGAAGGCACCTAAAAGAAGTAGGAATAATGGAGAAACATTGATAATAAAAAAAAATTAGAAATCAACAGGGGGTATTGAGGAACTGACAAATGAATGTACCCAAATTACAGGATTCGGCCCCGTAAAAAAATATAAACTGAAATTTAAGCCGTGCAAATTAGAGGACTATTGTAATGCGATGGCACACCTCGGCGAAGGTCAATGGTTTCGGTGGATTGTTGACTGGCACTGCTCCCCCCTTAGGCTGCTGCTGGCCAGCTTCATCTGCAGGCCTCGCCGGGAACTCCTCAAACTCATCGTCGTCAACAAGAAACGAAAATTCACCCTCAGTACGAACAGACTAAAGAAAATATTGCATTATTTTTTAGATTTAGACCTATTCCCGGCATAATCAGTCGAATAAAATGTCAGTGTAACCTTTTCCTCATCCCGTTGTTGCATCCCAACTCCTTCAGCAAATTCCTCTCTCAAATTGTCGTCACCGTCGTCCTTAAGTTCGTCCTCCATTTTAAGGTCTTCAGTCGACTGCTCCTCTTGCGGTTTTGGCGTTGGATCATCACCCGTTGGTTCATCTTCCAAAAACTCGAATTCTGCAAATTCATTGTCACTGATCGCACCGCCCTCTTCACCGCCAATGTTCGCTGATGGAACATTGCCATTTATTAAACAACGATTATGAAGTGTTAACAATAACAAAAATAGTGATAGCTTCATCTAAAAATGAATTAGTATAACAAATAGAGTTCTGAATTGAAAATGCAATAAATCGAATTGAAAACAAAATTTTTTTTGGTTAAATCAAAATTAAGTTTTTTAAAACATGGCTTAATGTCGTTTACATATTTTTTTAAAATTCGATGTTTGATAAAAAAAGTGATCAATCGTAGAAACGCTTACCATGCTCATAATCGCTAATTTAAAGATGAAAATCAGCAATTTTTTCAAGAAATACGCGACCTTTAATCAAGCAAATATTGTTAAAAATAAAAAATTTATTCTTGCAAAAATTAATAAATTTTGCTGATACACCCGTAATTTTCATTTATGTGTGTGATAATTTCTGTACATTTTCAACCCGTCGTCCGCCTTCCGTTTATTTTTATTGTTCAATTTCTTCGCTAGCACTGTTAGGAGATTGTAGTTGCGGTGAAGTTCACATAATCCTTTGAGGAGGGAATTTGTGCATTTTAAAATTGTCCTCAAGCCCGGCGGGGCTATTGACCACTGTTATTATGAAGTCATTAATTGCGATTTGTTTAATCCAACCTGGTATTTTCCCAATGCCAATGGACAATAAGATGGGACAATAATGGCCTCTTGGTGAAGATGCTAAGAGGGAGGGCGAGAATTGAAACCGTTTTGGAATGGAAAATGTGTGCTTTCTGCACCTCGACACCGGTCTCATGGCGTGGCAAAGTTGAACAAGAGCTGAAGCCAAGCGATGAAAAAGTGTCCGATGAGTTGGCCATGCCCGGCGGACATCCTCCCAAGGTGGCCACCAATGTCGGCCCAATTTCCTGCTCTTCAAACGAAGATGGCTCAACAATTGTCGGCGTTTGCGTCATGGACGCCGCCGATGTCGTTGGCTTTTCGGCAATAATTCGGCGGCTGTCCATTTTGGCGGCGATGTCCGTCCAATTGGTGGGACTGCCGCTGCCACTTTTATTTGGCCTTTTAAGGCAGCAGAAGCGAATGACCAAAAGAAGAAGACAGACAAGCAGCAGGCAAAGAAGAAGCAGCAGCACAAGGCCAATGGCCCCCGCGGGGTTTACGCCCTCAGCCATTGTGCCAACGGAGACGCACAATTCTGCTGGTCCAAGCATTTCTCCTTCCGGGGCATCAGTTTCAGTGAGCAAGCGAAGCATCTAATTAGCATATTTCTATATTAGAGTCTAGCTAATTAGCACCTCTAGTAGAGCCCCCCCCCCCCTCTGTTAGTTAAGTATCAACTCTAATAGAGCCTCCCTCCCCGAGGGGCTCTCCAGGGCTCTAATAAAGGAAGTACGGTAATGTAATCTAAAATGAGATGGGCACACAACCAACCCGCTTGTGAGACGGCACATGGCTCATCTGAGGATGGATCTGTTGCAGCTGATTATTGATCAAAAAGCGTCGAACACATCCCCGGAAGGCTTTGCCATTGTCCGACTCGCCGCAGGGTGAGCCCAATGAAAGCGATTTGAGCTGCGCATAAAAAGGCCGCGACGGGAAGGCATTTGCAAGGGTCAGCCTGTGAACAGATTCCATGCCATCAAGTTGGAGACGGAGCTGGAGATGAACAAAAAAAACGGGAATAATTTGCACAATGCCAAAGACTCAAAAAATAATTTGCTGTCATATTCCGTTACATTACATTTTTTCCGTCCGAAGACACCCCCATTGCCATTCGATGCCAATGTTTGTTTTTGAACGGCATCGAATTGTTCATGGCCAATTGGACGCTGAACGGATACGACGACGATGACGCAATGGTGCTATCATTGTGCTGTTGAAGAAGCATGCAATGCAAAGAATTGGTATGCATCTGAAGGCAGACAATCAATCATTTTAGGGTAATAGTGCCCGGCGGGATCGCAGCCGGGATTTTCCCTCGATCCAGTTCGGGATCCCGCCTGGCCGGTCACATTTTGGAAATCCCGGTGCACTATTAGGTTATCCCTATTAATGTTGTTCGATTTTATTGAAAAATCATTAAAAAAAAGTCATTTTAGGGTACTAATGCCCGGCGGGATCCCAGCTGGGATTTTCTCGGAATCCCAGTTCGGGATCCCGCTTGGCCGGCAACCTTTTGGAAATCTCGGTGCACTATTAGGTTATCCCTATTAATGTTGTTCGATTTTTATTCAAAAATCATTTAAAAAAAGTCAGCCAAAGTGCCATTTTCGTACAAAATATGTGGCACTTATTCTCCACAAAAGCACACCTCCAGTGATATCGTCAGCAGCAGCGAATGCTCAAATTCCATGCATATCAGTGCCTCTCGACCACTTTTGGCACTTTGCGCAGCATCCGACGGACGAAAGTCCAACTCCAACAAATTTGGCATTTCATCGACACGATGATGGCCGCCGTTGTCGTCGTCGTTGTTGTCCTCGCCATGGCGATGGACGGCGGACGACGGGCGGGGAAGACTGTGTATGAAATTGCCAGCCAACGGCACAAATGACAGCCGGTTGAATGTGCGCGAAGAGAGCACAAATCGGGCGGGACGGTGCCGGACAGAAATGGCAAAGTCCACTTTAGGGCAGGGGGAGCAATTAATTAAATTATGCATTCCTATATTAGAACCCCGGGGGCAGCACTATTTTTCAATCCTCCTCCTGAAAAAGCAGATCTTTTTTGAGCGGTGCCGGGGGCTTAATTAGAAATGAGGGGAGGGGGTTAATTATGGGGGGGGCTCAAATATAAGGTACTGCTCCTCTCACATTGTTCACAATTGGCGGACTCGATTTGCTGATTTTCGCACAGGCAGGTAAAAGAACGGTTGCCATCGTCCGGCACACAAATGCCTTCCCGGCACGCCCCCACGGCATTTTGCCCGTCGCAAACATTTGCCCACTGATTGTGCCCACTGGCAGAGAACGGACATACAGCAGAAATTGTAGCGTTGATCTGATCGGAAAGCGCAATTAAGATAGATTGGGACCAGGAAATTTGAGAAAATCGAGACCGGGACCCCGGTTTTTCCCGGATTTGGACCGGGAAATCATGGCAAAACCCAAAATTCCCCACTCCTTCAGACCTCGGCCCGGAATTGGTCAAATTGCGCCTTTAAAATAGGCAAGTCTTCGTCCAATGCGAGCCCGTTGATGGCAATTCGTCGCAGACAGCCGGTGAATGAAAAGGCCGAAGCGCGTCCAGGGAGTCGAACCAGTTCAGGAAATGCGGACATGTCGCCAAAAAGGACAGCAGCAGAGGGATCGCTTCTGCTGGGGCAAAAATGGGACGGCGAATACGGTCAAATAGGGACGGCTATTACGGTCAATTACCGTAGTCCATGGGACGGCTATTACGGTCATTTACCGTAGTCAACGGGACGGCTATTACGGTCAATTACCGTAGTCCACGGGACGGCTATTACGGTCAATTATCGTAGTACATGGGACGTCGAATACGGTCAAATACCGTATTCCATGGGACGACGATTACGGTCAAATACCGTAGTCATACGGTCAAATACCGTAGTCCATGGGACGACGATTACGGTCAAATACAATAGTCCAGGGTTCCGATATCAAAATGCAGCAATTTTCAGTATGTACTTGCCATTTAAGTACATGTCGGAACCCTGCCATAGTGCCTACAAAGACGAGAGACAACACAAAACATACTGTATTAGGGACGAACTGTTCCCCTGTAGCTGAATGTGCACCCGATGTACAACGACGGCACCATGGTGGTCATCAACAACATCCTTTTGCGCGCATTCGTCACCAATTTGGCCATGTTCAGTTTGGCATTCCGTCAGTGACAATGATAGCCGCCGTCTGGTGGGCGTCCAACTCAGCGACAAATGCCACCAATCTGTTGGGATTTGTTTGGCTATAATCCATGGCACATTGTTGGATATATGACACACTTCCGTCATTGACGGACTGTTCAATCACGCGACTTTGAAGTGGAAAAGTCGATGCGACTCCGACATTCAGTCGGGGCTTTCCGTTGATCAGATCGACGGAGAGGAACAAGTGAGCGGAGGACATGTACAGGAGGAGGGCACTCTGACAACAAAAAGGGAGGAAAAGCATTCTAATGAAATGGAAAATGCAGGGGATATCCACGGACATGGATAAACCGCGGATACGGACGGACGGATAACGGTTTTCGAGAAATCGGATGGACAGATACACATATTAAGGTTATGGTTAGCGTCTGGGATATCCGGATATGGATAGTGATTTTTTAAATAAATCAAGCGGATATAGGTGGACACGGATATGAACCCTACTGGTATGTCTGGACATGGATTTTAAAATGTGTGTCCGTGGACATCCCTGTGAAATGACTGACGGATTGGGCGGTAATGAATTGGACGGAGAGCCGCCGGGCACGGGGCAAAAGAATGCCGGACAAGCGGACAAAGCCGAAATGGTCTTCGCCGCGATTTGAGGGCATGAAGGAAAGCACAACCGGCGGGGCGGCGCCGGACACATTGCCATTGGCCATGCCGAACGATTCGGCGATGTTCGAGTCGGAAGGATAAGGACGGCACTTTCTGCTACGAATCGTTGTCACAAAGTGGAGAAGGCAACTGGCGGGACGATGGAATGGAACACATAATAATGAGTAATTACATAGATATATAGTTGATTTTAAAGCCCCCTCCCCTCTAATTAAGCCCCCACCAAATCCCACTTTTTAAGGGAAGGTGGAATTGAAAAATAAAACCACGGACGACACCGTATTTGCTATATTAAAGCCCCCTCCCTTCTAACTAAGCCCCCCCCCCCCTTGCCTCTAATTAAGTCTTTGAAAAACAAAACCACGGACGACACCGTATTTGCTATATTAAAGCCCCCTCCCTTCTAACTAAGCCCCCCCCCCCCCTCGCCTCTAACTAAGCCCCCCCCCCCCTCGCCTCTAACTAAGCCCCCCCTTGCCTCTAATTAAGCCCCCCTTGTGAGGAGGGACGAAAATAAGCTCCGCTAATAGACCCCCTCTCCAATATAAAGCCTCCCTTTTGTGGAGAATTGAAAAATAAGCATTATTTCGTACCTTTCGTCCAATTTGAATGGCACCCAAACTCTTTGGGCAGTGCCAACAACAGTCGTCCTCCCCTCCAAGCAGTTCAAAATGCTTTGCTCCTCATCCATGCGAAAATGTTCTGTGCCGTAATTCCACACATTTGCCACTAATTCCGGAAAAGTCACGACAAAATGTTGCAACACGCGGACAGCCTCGGGTTGTGGCAACATTAAGCCGTTTGGGTCGCGAAAGCCGACCACAAGCCGATGAAAGCCAAATGGAGTGGTAAAGTCGTCGGAGAGGACGAACGGGATGAGAAATGCCTGTTTTTGGGAATAAATATAAAACAATGGCACCGATCGGTTGATGAATTAAGGTTAGGCCCAGACGCTTCGGGGACAAGAAAAGTCGGTGATCATCAGGGATGACATATGGGGGACCTGACAAGAGGCCTAAAATGTCGGGATCGGCGATTTTGGGGACGTCGAAGTCGGGGCTTAATCCTATATGGTTCGAGAGGTCGAACTAAAGGCTTAATCCTATATGGTTCGGTAGATCGAAATCAGGGCTTAACCCTAGATGGATCGGGAGGTCGAAGTCGAGGCTTAACCCTTGCTGAAATGCCACAGATCACTGACCAAATCGGGCACTGCTCGCTCAATGGCACCCAAAATGGTGCCCAACATTGTTGCGCTGCTGTACATGCGAAGTTCCACCAGGCCGAGAAGGATGCGCGACAAGTGAAACGAGTCAATGTGAAGGGACACATCGTCCCCAAATGTGACAACGCCGGAAGGGATGCCGGAAGAGGAGGCCGACGGGGGCAGTCGGAGAGCGCACTCGGCACTTATCTAAGCCGTAGGAGATCAAGCATATTCTGGATTCATTGATTAATCCGTCTTGCCTCTAATAGACCCCCTTCCTCATCTGTTTGAGGCCTTCTCCCAATAAACGCCCCCGCCCATAGAAGCCCCCGGGGTTCTAATACGGTAGTGTTCATGATAAAGCGGCAATTGGGCCAAACCGTTGCGGACAATCGCAAATCATTGTCCAATCGTTTCGACAGTGGCACACAATGCCGTCGTCGTCGTCGATGGGGCCATGGTGAAGATGAAGCATGATAATAATGTTCTGTTGTTGCCAACAATGGCATTTCTTGCGCATTTGCAGTCGCCGTTAACACGTCCGAAATGACCAACAGAGAGACTTCAATTGTTGTTGTGCCATCGACGGATGCCAAAGAAGACGAAGATGAAGAAGCATTGCCGCCGTCGTCATGCTTATCACCATAAGCATCGTCGTAGCTTTCCAACAGGACGAAAAGGTGAACAAAAGTGCCATTGTGCGAACAGCGGATGGGGACTGGCAAAAGAGTAGCCGCGGCCGCTGATTGCCGCCCTCTGAGCGATATTTGCGTGGAGAGCACACCGCTGGCGGGGTTAAGCCAAAACACCTTGGAGGGGGCAAGCGGATCAGTAGCAGGTGGACAAATTCGGTTAGGGTTAACTGACTGAGTCCTGTGCCAACTCAGTCCCAGCCAAGCTTAGGCCAACTTTTTTATAAACTTTAATATCAAATTTGTGTAAATTAGCTGACTAACCAAAAAGATATCTGTTTGTGATTTGGCTGGAACGGATTTGATTGATCCGATCCGGGATAAAGCCAAAACAATTGAAAAAAACACCTTGTCCATTTGCTCGTCTGCTATTTGGAAGGGATCGCCGCCGCTGCCACAACAATTGTGCCGAAATTGGAGCACACTTTGGCCCGGAGGCGCATTCCGTCGCACAAATCCGACCTTTTCGGGCAGAGGGACGGAGGCAGCCAAAGTGCCGTCGTCGTCGGTTGGTGCCGAAGGCGGCGCTTCATCAGCAGCAGCAGCAGCGGCAACAATAAGCACGGAGACGGAAGAACGGGAGCAAATGTGCCCGGACGGATGGAGGAGAAGCATTGTCAGGTGGAAAGAGACGGCAAATTGGTGCTGATCACTGGAGAAAGGTGAGCACAGTGACAGCACCGCAGGCGATCGGATGCCAAAGCAGAACGGCACCGATTGCTTAATATGGATATTGATGGATTTGGATTAGGGCATTTACACAATTACCGTATATCTCCACTTTCGATAAACGGCATTTACAAATTATCGCATTTCCTACATTAGAGCACCTGAGGGGCTCTATTTTGAAACCCCTCAAAAGTGGAGGGTTACTTTATTTGAGGTAGGGAGGACGCGTAATTAGGAAAGGGGGCTTTAATATAGGGAATTGAATGGAATCCGTGCCGACAAAAGAAACAAAAAGAATGGCACACCGTCAGCATGTCCATGCCGTCGTCGTCGTTGTCGGAATGTCTGCTGAGCACAATTTTGAAGTCAGCATTTGGTGGTATGATGTCGTCGAAACGGAGAAGCACTGTGTGATTGGGTGCGTTGGACGGAAGCCGAACGGAATAATGGGACGACGGGAACACCACGCAGGGAGTCATAATGTCGGAGAACAGCACTCGGACAATGCATCTAATGGCAGGGACGAATGGACAAATTGCGTTCCTTCCCGGCCCAGGAAATAGTTTGACCCCTCCCCGACCCAGAATTCCTGTCCCCCATGATCCCCTGTCCCCCATGCCCCATGATCCCCTGTCCACCATGATCCCGTATCCGCGATAATCCCCTGTCCCCTATGATCCTTTATCCGCGATGATCCCCTGACCCTATGATCCTTTATCCGCGATGATCCCCTGTCCCAAATGATCCCTTATCCACGATGGTCTCCTATCCCCGAAAATCGATGATCTCCTATCTATCCTCGCTGATCCCATATCCTTTATCTTTCTCCGATGGTCCCTTTCCAAGCTTATCCTTTCCATGACATATATGCCCCCCAAAAAGGCCGGGAAGTAACCCTAACTGAGACTAAGCATTCACCGATCAAAAAGCTTTTCCCTTCCGATCAGTGCCGCGACAACAGTCACTTCTTCAAACGCATCAGCTTCATCATCATTAGCAGTTGCTCCCCTTTCCTTCGTCACTTTGTTCGAATTTATCCGTCGCTTTTCTGCAGTTTGCCTACGGCGAATGCTCAATTCGCCCGTACTCTGATCAATGTGAAATGATTTTGCCGATTTTGCATCAATTTGAAGCATATTGAGGGAGCGGATCATGTTCATTTGTGAGCGATGCATTTGCAGTTGGCCAACAATTGTGCCGTTGGGTGAATGGCGTGGGACGGAAAAATGCCAAAGGCGTCGAACAAACTTTGGCACTGTTGAAAGTGGCCACAACAGTCTGGGAACGGAATAAAATTCAAAAACCAAAAATGTATTTAGTCATTCATTCATTGGATTCAAAATTCTATCAAACAACGAATCTGAAGCACTCACCAAATTTCGTACCGTACTTCAAGCCCCCCGGGGGCTCTATTTTTCAACCCTCCCCAAAAAGTGGGGGTCTATTTCAAGGGGGAGGAGGTCTCTATTTCAAAGAGGGCATTCTTTTTTTGGGAATTACCTGAAATGGGCTTTTGCCGTCATTATCCCATTCTCGTCCACCGCTGACACTCCAATCAGATTCTTCTGATCATTTCTCAAACATCCCGTTTGATCACCACCAGCAGCAGAGAGTGCCGCCGACACATTTACACTAATTATGCCACTCCGTTGGTCCACTCGAATCCATGACTGATCACTATTGTGTTCCAACTCAAAGTGCCACTTCCGCCGAAGTTGATGATCAGGCAGTCTGCCGTCCGCTTGATCATCATTATCATGATGATCAACAACAAATACTCGCCCAACTTCGGCTATTGTTGGCGATAGTTGTTGTTGTCCATCGACGGTGACGGGCAGAAAGAGGAATGCCATTGACGAGGTTGGCGGAAGAATGGAAGACAAATTGGAAGGTTGGATGAAGAGATGAACTGCTGTTGGACTTGTCGTTGTCGTCCGATGGACAGAATGAGGGGGAGGAAATGCCGTCGTTGGAAGAATCGTCGATTCCGCAAAAGAGTGGTGGCCACCGCCGTTCCAACGAAGACGAACAATTTGACGACGATGACCACCATTCCCATCGGAGCAGGAAAGTGCCATCTAAAACGGACATCACTTTAAATAAGGGTTAAAGCCTTGGGTTAAATGGGACCGGGATTAGTCCCGGGTTTTTGGCCTGGATTATACTCGGCACCAGCTTTGATACGGGGATTTACCGATTTTTTTCCGGGTTTTTTAGCTTGCTTCTCGGCCCAAAACCGGGAGTCCCGGTATCGCCGGTCCCGTTGAACCCTAATTAAGCCTAATCCCCTGACCCTTGGGTGAAAAAAATGTAAAATCGTTAGGATCGTTGGCATTATTTGACCTAATTTAAACGGATTATGCCAAACTTTTTGTTTGACTGCTTTGCCCACCTCGCTGTCCGCCGCCGTGCCGTTGGCGCCGCTTTGCGCAGACCAAAGTCTGAACAATGTACGGTCTGCCACTATTGTAGTTGCCACTTCTGCCACGTGTTTGGTCCACGCCCATTCGGTGGCAGCGCCGCCGGCGATGGAAAAGCAATCGCCCGGCACTGTGCCCAACTCGACCACCTGCTGTTGTTGCTGGTCTGCTGCTTGCGCAACTGTGCCAATTTCGGCATAATCATTGCCATTGGCATTTCCGTCGAAAAAATCAAAAACAATTGGCTGTGCCACTTTTGGTGACCAATGTTCTTGTTCAATGCCATCATCATCCTCAACAATTTGCACTGTCAATGTGCTGTGCACACGCCATTTTGCGTCCTGTACAGTGATGCCAAAGCGATGAGAGCTCTTCTGAAGGTTGGGGGAGGGGGACAATCCAATAATGCAAATGCCATAATTAAATTGCCATGTCAAAATGCTAATGCCATAATACTAATGCCTATATCATGGCAGTGCCACAATGCTAATGCCAATACCATAATGCTATTTCTATAATGCCAATGCTAGCCATTGCCATAATGAAAATGCCAATATCATGGGAATGCCATAATGCTAATGCCATAAGTGTTAATGCCAAAGCCATAATGCCAATGCTAGCCAATGCCATAACGAGAAAGCCATTATCGTGGCAATGCCACAATGCAAATGCCAACCGATAAATCAAGCATTTCATTATTGTGACACCTTTTCGTTGGTCAACTCTCTGATCAGTGTCAATTCGCCCGTCCATTTGTCTATGGAGAACATTGTCTGCTGCTGCTGATGCTGTTCCTCTTCCATGCCTTCGCTGTCATTCAGTGAAAATGAATTGTTGGCATTTTTGGCCAAGTCCGCGTCTTCAATTGGCACTCGAAACACAACGGCACCGATCGGAGTGGACCGTTTGAGGGACTGCACAAATTCAACCAAATTAGGGGGAACGCTTGGATCAATCATTGCCAGTCCGCTCGCCATCCATCGGCGGAAAATCCGACACTGGAGAATTCGACATGAGTGGAAAATGCGATTCCCTATTAGCCCGACACACCCGGAAAGCCAACCCTTATAAATTTTTCCTGAAAAAAAATTGTAAGATTTATTTCTGTTCGGTTTAGCCAATGCCCTTTCCTCTAATCGAAGGTGGTGTCAAAGTTTTCCGGGCGTCGGATTTCAGGCAGTCTCATTTTGCTGTCAGATTTTCCGGGTGTCGGATTTTCCGGGATCCGGTGGAGAGTGGCACCCAACAAATCTGACCAGGTGCAGAATGTGTCCAAAACGGGGCGCGTTGTCATTGGCATCATTGACGACCACCCAAAATGGGGAAAGGAAGGGTGACAAAAAAAAAGTGATGAAATGCCGTGCCATTCTACGATTAGGCTTACCTCCAAAATGCATGGCATTTGCGTCGTCCGCGTTTTGTTGCCATTTCGTGCCCAAATTGTCAGACGATGCCGTGGCCCGTCCCTCTCTCTGTCCAATGCTTTTGCCAATCGCAATGTCCCCGTCCGAGCATCCAAACGAATCAAATTCGGTGATGGATCGTCGCCGCCGGCGCCATCCAATTCGAATTCGATGGGCCATTGTGGCACTTCTGTTTGTTCATCATGCTCGGACAGTACACCGACACGAGCCAACGGAACGTCCAATGGCACTTCGTTTTCATCAATTTGGATGATGGCGAAAGGTGAATGGAGGGAAGCAGAAGAAGCATTTGTGGGCGAGAGAAACACGCAGTCGGGAAGATATGAGGATGAAGCGGATGAAGGGTATGTCGAGGATGAAGGGGATGAAGCGGATGCCAAAGATGAGGGCGATGAAGCGGGTAAGGAGGACGAAGCGGATGAGGACGATGAAACGGATGCCGTGGATGATGAAGCGGGTAAGGAGGACGAAGCGGATGAGGACGATGAAACGGATGCCGTGGATGATGAAACGGATGCCGTGGATGATGAAACGGATGAGAGGGATGAAGCGGATGAGGGGGATGTCGAGGATGAAGCCGCTATTATGCGCACTCGGAGGAGTGCATCGCCCTCTTTTTCTCCATTCCAATCCCATTCGTCCAACACATGAAAAGCGCGGATCCGAACTCTCCACAATGAACACCTGCCTGATGGATGGCATTAATTTCGGTTACCACCGTCCATCGACGGATGCCAATGCCATTGGGTCCATCCATTAGTGATGCACCGAAAGCGAAAAAACCCGAAAACCGAAACCCGAAACCCGAAACCGAAACCGAAAGTCAGACCCGAAAACCGAAACCGAAACCGAAAGCCAAAAAACCCGAAAAAACCGGAACCGAAACCG
>JAKKIK010000220.1:0-40596 GCA_024500135.1 Heterodera carotae
GAGAGAGAGAGAAGGATGAACTGATTTGTAAGCAAAGAGTGGAGGGAGAAGGATGAAAAAAGAGGGAAAGAGAGAGAAAGAGAGATAGAAGAGAACAAAGGAGAAAGAGAGAGAGGGATGGAAATAAGCAAAGGAGAAAGAGAGAGAGAAGGGTGAAATAAGCAAAGAGAGAGAGAGAGAAAGAAAGACAAAGGATGAAAAGAAGAGGGAAAGTTCGGAATTGGGCGAAATGGGTGTTGGATTCATGATCAGCGATGCCAAAAACCCACGGGAACATGTTATCACTCTTCTAAAATTTGTAAAATCTCGACCCCCCGGCTGCATAAGTACCGTTCTATTAAAAAAAAAACTGAGTTGTGATGCCGGGCATTTCCATAATTAAAAAATTAACGAAAAAAGGCACGCATTTGGCTCAAGTACAAATTTTTTATGCGTCCTTTTTTATTATTTGGGTGTGTGGGCGCAAACAGGAAAGTGCCAAAGTGGATGTTAACTCATTTTTTGAATATTTCGAGTTATTGTACATTTAATTAATCTGTTTTAGTTATACTATAAACCCTATCGCAGTTTTGTCTTCAAAATGCCGAAAGTGGACTTTAACATATATGATTGGCTCGGACCAATTGCAGTAAGCTGAATGTGTAAATTTTTCACTTAATCATTCTCTGCCATTTATTACAGGTGTCTGCGGTGTTTGCTGCCATTGTTTTTGTGAGTTATCAGAAAATTAATCTAGTTTTTCAACCATTCAATCCAAAAATTCCATGCCTGGTGAGATAAAAAAAAGTCACTGGTCTCTGCAAGTTATGGTTATTTTTTTAATACCCCCCCCCCCCCCCGCAACCGAATCTAAGGTCTGGTACCGCCTTCCATTGTGACGATTAGAATTCGTGTAAAGCGGTGATTTTTTTAATTAAGGGGTTCTATTGCATTTGGCGTTGCGCGAATGCCAACGCTGTCAAAAATCGTTCAAAGTGAAGTCCTATCTGACAAAGCATGAAAAGTCATGTGGGAGAGATGAATTAACTCGATAGATGAAGCTATTTATTATTCCAAATGCGGCCAAAGATTTTTGTGTTTTTCAGTGCATTTCCTTTACAGTTTATTGTTACAATTTTTGTCGTTTCTTTTCTATGTATGTGAATGTGTTTTGACAGTCGCTATTTTCGGCATTTTATGTGGGAGATAAAGGTATGGCTCTAGTGCACAATTGCTCACGATATTGAAATTGTTAGGACATGCATACTTCAGAGTTTGGCCAACTTACTTATATTAATTTGCAATCAATGCCAATTCAAATAATATTTTTTGGGCTGTTCTAAATTCCAAAATTTTTGCTCGAAGCTATGTATGATGTGCTGAAAACTAACAATAAAAAAAATTGTCCTAAATTTGAGAAACCAATAATTTTTTCTAGGGTAGGATGGTACCGGTACTTGGGAAGCACCGGTACCGGTACTTTTCAGGTTGAAAACCCCGGTACTTTTTGGCTGGGAAAACCGGTAAAAAACCGGTACTAGTATCGGTACCGGTCAAAATCGGTAAAAGGTACTCATTTGTACCTTTTTTTTCAATACCGGTACCGTCCTACCCTAATTTTTTCTCTTGTTTTTTCTTGGGTCAAACGACCCCAACTCCAATTGACTGCGCGCCGAAGATTTACTACGCCAAAAATAAATTCAAACTTTCAATGAAGTTTCCTTTGCTTATGAACACACATTTATTGTCGTTACATAATCTTCGTCTGATTTTGTTACAGACTTGGTGCTACAGCATTGATTGACTAAGCGATGGTTTTGGCAACACTGAACTGAAAATTGGCTAATTCTTTGTCGGTCTTGATTTTAGTTGTTTGGGCTTGATATGAGGTGGAGGGGACAATTCCTTTCGTGGGGTTTGATGCGCAAAGTGCACAACAGTACCAGAGGGGGAAAAGAAAGGGAAGGGAAGCGATGGATGCCCTTTCTGCGTGCCCTGCTTTGCCACCCTCACACACTCACTTCACTACTCATTCGTTCATTCATCGTCCACCTCCATTTCCATCCTTTCCTTCAGCCCCTCCTTCCTCTTCCTTCACACTCCTCAGCAGCCAGAGCTTCTATCGATTCAGCCCATCCATCGCTTCATTCAGTTAACAGCCGCATGCAAAAATTAGCATGCTAAGCACCGGTTAATTTTGACAAACTCAATGAGATTCCAAAACAAACCATGAAAAGTGCGTCAATTAATGCAAAGCACCGAGTCTGAACTTCAGGTTGGCATACATTCCAAAATCAACCCTTTTGTTTTGTAAAGTGTTTTGTAAAAAATCTTCATTTTCTTAGGGCTCCTCCATTCCTAAAATTTCCCTCGTGAAAATTCCATTGGAGCCTATCACTTTATCTACATGGTACGAAATGAAGCGGGTCAGTTTGACTCTAATAACATCATGCTATTCAATTTTGTCAAATTACAGCAGCGAACGCTCCCATCGCTTTCCGAAGCTGATCAGAAAGCATGTGCTTTTTGTTTGGTCTATTTCGACTCAATTACAACTTACGCAAAATGTTTGGACTGCAGGCAGGGCGAAGTTTTAATATGCATTGAGGTGAATTTAATTGATTCCGAAATTAATGTCACTGAATGGGACATGACGCGAAAAATAATCCAATAAAATGTCTATCTTGTTTGGTGAGGCTCGATTTAGGTAGAACATCATCATTTTGACCAAGCGCGTAACCAGAATATATTTTCGACGAGGGTAAATCATCACCATTCTGGCGTTCCCTTTAAGAGTAACAAATTAAAACGAAAATGGAATTGCGAAGTTTCTTAATAAAAATAAATTTATTATAATTGTTTAAAATATTCCTAACCTCTTTATCTCATGCCGAATCCCTCTAAAAATTCATCAACTGGTATAAGCAAACAAAACAACAAAGTCGTTGTCCGGGGATCTATGAAAAAACCCTACTTAACCAATTTAACATATAAATAACATATATATAAAGTGCCAAATGCATTCGTTCGTTCGTTGGTTCAGTGCCTTCGGATGGGCGTTGAGTCTCAGCCCCACAAACGTGGCCATCGTTACTCCTTCGTGGACAACATTGGCCCCAATTTTTTTGAGAACGACCCGAACGCATGGGGTGCCCAGGAGGACATTCACTTGCTCAACTCGCTTATCAGAGCGCACTTGGACCAGTGGCCCGAACTGAGCAAAGACTTTGGCAGGAAAAAGACTCTGATGGAGGCGCTTGAACGGTTGGATCGCTGTTTTTTGCGCAGCGAAATTGGCCGATGCGTTTTGGCAAACAAATGCCGGTATAAAATTGTATTATAAATAGAGACCGGAAATGAAGAAACGGGCCCGGGGTTTCCAACTAGGACTGGGCACGGGCTTATTCCTTGAATAACCCCCCCCCCCCCCCCTTCCCTCTCGTTACGTCCCTTTTATACGGTCCTCACGGGCTTATCCCTTGAATACCCCCCCCCCCCCCCGACGTTACGCCCCTTCTATAGGCCCTAAATTTTCTTTTACAGTGGCATTGTGAACATTTGTGACAACACCAGTGTTAAGGAGGAGCAACTGAATGGTGGGAGAAGAGTTTTTGCACCTTTATTGTACTTCTCGCATAGCTTTTCCCAATCAGATTTGAACTGTAATGGGTGCCAAAGTGTTGCCAATGTGTCCCATGGCGTTGCTGGAATTTGGGTGCCGAGAGGTTTAAAATAAAATTAATGAGTTCCCCGTTCAGGAAAAGCATGAGGACAAATTATCTACAACGGACGTCGCATCAATTGAGCCGAATGTATCGGCACCCATCCGAAAACGAAAGGCCACATTTTTTGACGAAGAGGTAAAAATTAAATTGATTATTGGTAAGGATGACAGTATGACCTTTGGAAGAAAAAAAAAGAAATTCACAAGCAATCATTAAAATGCTTATTTATGTTAGGATGAATCGGACAGTGACAGTGCCATTTCCAAGCCGACGTGTTCTAACGCCATCGGGGTTGGCTTGCGTCGAGTGTCCACCCGTTTAGTCGGAGGATCTCCGAATTCGACGGAGAGTCGGCGGGTTGGAATTTTTCTTAACACAGTAAATTGTAGTCTTTGTCATTCTAACAATAAATATCAATCAAAGACTAATTTCCGATTTGTTCACCCGCACTTTTCAACGAATAGAAAATGTCGAAAATATCGTATAAGATTTCCCACCTTATTTTGCATTCATTTTATCCATTTTTAAATCAGTCCGTCCTTTTAAAAAAAGGCTTCGCGCAAGGAGCAATTATTGGCGGTGGCAAAGAATGCGGCGGTTGAAGCATTTCGTGGCCAAAGAAAGACGTCGCTTGAACTTTCCGAAGCGATGAATTCTGCGGAGAACATCAGCAAAAGTGATAGGGGTTGGACAATGGAGGGCACATGGGCTATCCTCCTCCCCCTCCACCCCAGATCCAAATCCTGGATACGTCACACGGCTTGGAAAAATATACCTACAACCAAGCCCGTAACCAGAAAAAAATTTCGGGGGGGGATCGGCAAATTTTTGGTTTCCGGGGGGGGGGGAGAATCGGGAAAAATTTTTTCGATTTCGGGGGGGGGGGAATTCCCCTCCCCTGGTTACGGGCCTGCCTACTACAAGAAATTGCATGGACCTCAAAAGTTGATTTGGTTATGTGAATTCTTCCGTTCTTTAAGTCCCATCCGATGGTGGCTGCGTCCAGTCTTCGATGATTGATGACGACAAATTGGCCCAGCTTTATGCCTCTTCTGCCTGCAGTCCGTACTTTTACAATGCCAATGTCCCATTAATGAATCCCCAAACCGTGGCCAAATTCGACGAGGAAGACCTCCAACTGCTCACGTATTTGCCCTTCCGCGACGAATTTGAAAATGTTCGTTTTCGCAATCTTGCATATGGTTTTTTTTCCTTTAGGAGTACAAAAACGATGCTGAGCAACTGATCAGTCGAATTGTGTTTCCGCGGGAGGAGGCCGACTTGGGAGAAGTCGACAAATTCATCAATGGTCGGTCAATGGGGGCTTTTACACACCAACCCTCCAGTGAAAGAATCCAAATAAGGGGAACGAATCCGGCTAATTGCAATAATTTAAACCATACGTGTTCGGGGGCGGGGGTTAGTGCCTGGGATGTACGAAGTACGATTGACCCTCCCGTCAAAGACAAAAAAATTTTACGAAGTGTAAAAATAGCAACAAGTCCACGCATCAGACGAGCATCCTTTTTTAAAGGGGTTCCCGAGAAAACTTTTTACGAAGAGACCCTCTAAATCCCGTACGAATGTCATGAACATCCATGGTTTAGACGGTTTGAAAAAGACAATAATGGTGAATGTGACTGGAAAACTTAACCCGAAACCTGGATCGTTCATGTTCACCCCAATAAATTCAACCTCACAAGGGAACCACCCGAACTGTAAGTCGGAAAATGCATAGGTATGATATATCATCCATAGAGCAGGGTCGACTTCTTGTGTGAATTTTTAATTATACGGGCCCATATTCATAAACCAAAAAGTTACAGGCCTCAAAAATCGAAAATTTGGCGTCTGAGACTGCAGGGGGTGAAGGGAAAGTAGAAGTGAAAATGTGTCCAGGTGGGTTAAAAACAAAGGGTTCGAGTCCTCTGCATGTTTTTTAATTTAATTTAATTAATAAAAACAATAAAAATAAACAGGCAGCGGACTCGAACCCCGCCCACCAAACTTTGTTTTTAACCCACCTGGACACATTTTCACTGCTACTTTCCCTTCACCCCCCTGCAGCCTCAGGCGCCAAATTTTCGATTTTTGAGGCCCTGTAATTTTTTGGTTTATGAATATGGGCCCGTATAATTAAAAATTCACACAAGAAGTCGACCCTGCTCTATCGAATGGTATATGGCACATATGCATTTTCCGACTCACAGTTCAAGTGGTTCCCTTGTGAGACCGATCTGAAATGTACATAAATATAAATATTAAATTGTTGATTTTGTCCGTTGTTTCGTTAAATATTTACCTCCAAATTTTCGCATGTACAATAATACACATATATGTATGGTTATAATTAGTGCCCAGCGGGAGCGGTATCCCGGCCGGGATTTTCCCAGGATCCCGCTCCCGTAACCCGGGTTTTTTGGTGGGCCGGGATTTAAACCGGGACGGGATTTTGGGCCGGGATCCCGGCACGGGATCCTAAGTCGGTAAACCCGGGATTTTTAATTATGCACTGGTAAGAATGGAGATCAGAGTAAAAAAAATTGAGTGAAGGAGAGAAATGGGAATTTATATTATATTTCGCCAAACAAAAAAAATTTCATGATGGCCGATTCGTCTGTGTTTCAGTTTTTGCCTCTATAAGTGGTGTGGGTTCTAATCCCGCGTGTTGAAAATGTTTTCAAAACTTTTTCTTATTTTTTATGCCAGGTAACAAATATAAATGTTATTAAAATTCCTCGTAGCTTTTAAATTTAAAATTCAGCAGCAACCTAAGATTTTTATAAAATTAACTTAGTATTTGTAATTTTTGGTTTTCATTTTTAATTATTATTTGTCTATTGCCCTTGGAATAAATACTTTAAATTCGTCTTCGTTCGCGACCCCTTAAATAACCGATGACCATTGGCATTGGCACTTCCTCCAAGGAAACCAATCAAAATGGCTTTGATGCTACTGATGAGCAACAAACAGATTACAAGATAGTGCTCAAAGAGCAAAAAAGTTTTTAAATTGCCAATATTACCGAAAACAAAACAAAAAATTCAGCACACGAAAGGGCCGTGGTCGGCGTGGAATTCTTCAGAGACAGACGAAGCGGGCAATTGACTTTGATCAGCATCGGCCACGACTCGCTGAAGCAGTGGAGCGTGTCAGCATTTGTACGATTGCATTTGCAGTAATTATGAATACTTTTTAAGCATTACTTTTGACGACGAAATCGAATTATCCCAACTGAAAAAGCTAAAACGATGGAATTGCGGGGTCCAATCGTATGCAGTGGCCGAACATGACAATGGCCATGGTCAGTCGACCAAATGAATTTGTATATCATTTGGACATTGATTCGATTTTAAGCGTAACAGGCAAGCAAAGCGCAGGGAGTCAGCCACTCGCTCTTGCTACCCCACCCGCCAAAAATAAAATAAGAATAAATATTTTTAAATTATTCCCCCATTGCTGGTCCCAGTTTTTCACCTCCTCCCCTCCCCCCTCCCCCCCCCTCATGCTAAATCAGGCCTTATTTTCCGAACTTTACGAGGTGTCTTTTGTTTTAAGAGTCGTTTCCCTCCCCCTTACTCCGTTTTTTCTCTTATGCCATTTGTTTTTTTAAAGATATTTTTGTTGTCGGCACTGAATCGGCACTGCACATCGTTGGATTTAGTGCCTTTAAGTTGGACGACGACGTGCGTAAAGTGCAGCGGGAACTGATGGAAATTTGGTTTGTGCAGGGAACTTCAACGCCGGGACACTTTCTGACAGGTTTAAATTTCATGAACTTGGCCAATGAATGCTGTGAAACTCGTAAAAAGGGATTCATTTGGAAAAAATTAAAGGTTTAATTTTTAGGAATAAAAATCGAAATTTCTGCGGGCCATGAACACAAAAAGAGTTGCCATTTCACATTATACTTTTCAATTCAGTTAATTTCCAAGCGAATCAGCTCCAAATTCTGAACACTCGCGGGGAATTGACCAGCGCCGTTCCCTTCGAAAAGGCCAAGCAAATTTCTGCGATTGTTTTGGTATAATATTTGGCTTTCTTGTCATTCAATTTTTAAATTTCACTTCGTTTTAGGGCCTCCAATTCATTGCCATTGGCAATTCACATGGCATCATTTCGGTGGCCAATTCGTCCACACTGCAAACACTTTACAATGTCGAAGGTGCCGGACCACATGAAGCCGAATTTATTACAAATCCCCCCCCCCCCCCCCCCGTGTTCAGCACATTCCATTAAAGTGCGTTGTTTGGCATTCCTCGCCGATGACGGAAGGCTGTTGAGTGGCTCCGACGACAAAACTGTCAAACTGTTTGCGCTGGGCGAAACGCGGGCCCAACTTTTGCGCATATTTTGTGGCCATAAAGGCGTTGTAACGGGACTTGCCATTTGTCGCGCATCAGAAGGGCTGCGATTTGCGAGCTGCGGGACGGACAATTGTGCAATTGTTTGGGACACTCAAAGCGGCGACAAAAGACACGTGTTCTCCGAATGTACGGGCACGGCTAACGATGTGGCGAGTTGGCTTATTCACACTTGACCCCCATTGTTAGACTACCCATTCGAATGTCGTAACCTTGGTCGAAAAAAAATTACTAAAAATGAGATGAGGATGCCCTTAGGCAATAGCTAATTAACTGGACGGCCTCTAAAAAGTTCTGACCAAAAAAAAACACTTCGTGCGGGTAACGGTGGTGGGGGTGGGCAAGCCCGTAACCAGAAAAAATTTTCGGGGGGGGGGAGGAATTGCACAAATTTTCCCAATTTTCCTTGCTTCTGCTGGAGAAAAAAAAAACATTTTTCCATTTCGGGGGGAGGGGGACTCTCCCCATTCCCTCCGCCCCATACCCTCCCCCTACCCCCCTTAGGTTACGTGCCTGGGGGTGGGGCTGTTCCGTTGACCTTCCCTCCCCTCCATCCAGCAAGGATTTTCTTACTATGCCTTTGAGTTTTTGTAAAAGAATTTTGGAATTTTTAGTCTTACTAGGGAGGGGGGTACGTACCACTTGTATATATGGCCCTGCCCATTGCCAAATCCCTGGCGGGCTGTTCCGCCCCTGAATTGATCAGCCCTTATTACTTTCATGCCTTTATCTTCAGCTGCGGTGTGTCGTATTTACTCCTAATGGCCGCTTTTTGGTTGCCGGTTCCGAGGAAGCGACAATTTTAGCCTTTCGCGTTCCGCAGCCAAAAAATTACGTAGAGCCATTGCCATTGTTGGTGGAGGAACAGCAAAAACCGACAGGAGAAGCGTACGATACAAACGACGGCGAAGGATTGGCCGAGTGGGAGAGAGGTGGGCGAAACAAATCGAATCGGTACAGCTCAATACGGCGTCAGCCCCTGTTTTTGGACCATACCATTTTTAGTTGTCATCTAAATTCTACAATTTCTTTTTTCACTTTTAGAAGAATCGCCGGGGGTAGAATCCGATTCGTCGCTCCAAGCGCCGGCCGAAGGTTCGCCGTTTCCCCCAACGATTAAGCGGTGGAATAATTTGGGTTCAGGGGAACAGCAGCGCAGAATGGGTGCCACTCCTCCTGCTGCTGGTGCTTGGGGGACTTCCAACGAATCGGAAATTGCCGATGAGGGAGCGGAGGACACTTTGTCCTCCACCCCCGCGGGCGATGACAGCAGTGAACATCGACCACCCGAGCAGAGAGAGACGGAGATGGACCCGGAAGAGATGGAAAGGCGCGAGTTGGAGATGGAGCTGGGCATTGATTGACTAAGCATTCGAAATAACCTTTCCATTTTCTCATTTTGTATTTTTACAAGTTTTGTCGTTCTCAGCACTCCCTATTATATATGTTTAATTCTTTTATTATTTTGTCAGCATATCTAATTAAAAAGGTACTAATTAAGACATAGCTTGGATTTCAGAGGACTGAAAATAAAAATCCTTAAGGGTGTATTTTTTCATAGGTCATCGAATGAGATTTTCGGAATTTTCAGTTTTCTCAAAGTTTAAGTTTTTCCAAATTTTTAGACCTTACAGGCGCACACTCGTCGTGTAACTAAATTCGTTTTGGAGATAAAATTTTTGCTGCAAAGAAACATAGATCTAAAAAGGGCCTCCGGAAATTTGGGCACCAATGTAGAATACTTTGAAAATTTCTACTTTAGTGCCCAAACTCATTATGGGAAGGAGGCTTCTATTCAAGTTTCGGGGTCGCTGATTATTAAGTTGACTCAAAATTTCGAATCCCAAATCGAAATGAATAAATTTTTCGAGAAAAATTAACCTTGTACGGCGCCCAAAAGTAGGCGCCTAAACACCCGACCCTTTACCAAACGGTTTACATATTTTTCAGAATAATTGTGCTCTAGTGCATTTTATGAGTCCAATTTGCTTTTATGAATCTAATCAGAGTTTATGAGTCCAATCTTTTTTTATAGACAACAGCCATTTATGTACTATGTACAAACTTGGTTACTTGGTATCATTCGAAGGTGCTGTACGTTTTTTGAAGCTATTAGTGGCAAACGATAAGCTATTCTTCAAAAGATGTAGAGCTTTCGAATAATACCAAGTTTAGCCACCACGCAGCCGTGGGGTAAGACGGGGCATTACCGACTTCATTTTATTCGAAACATTAATAAATTATGACAATGCGAATTATGACAAAAAAGAGGGCGAGAATATGCTGACCATAATGTACGCCTGGGTAAGGATGGCCGGTGAAAGCATTACGGGGGAGAAGATGGCACCGCCGAGGGTTTGAGGCGAAATGATGTCGGGCGAGAGCACTACAATCAGAAATATTGTTTTGTATGTGTGTATACGTGGGGGCGCGCCAACGTTTTGTCAACTCATTAAAAACAACCATAATTTTTTTATTTGTCAACCAAAATTTACAAATTTGGTACCATTAGAAAGCTGTATGTGTTTAGAGATTACGAATAAGCAGAAGCTAAGCGATTAAAGCATGTGCAGAAAAGATCTGTGTAAAGTTGACAAAAAAACAGATTTTTTGAGTTTTAAGATGTAACTTTTTTGTCAGATGCTTAATCGCTTAACTTCTGCTTATTCATAGCCTTTAAACCAATAGAGCTTTCTAAAGATACCAAACTTATAGATTTCGGTCGATAAATAAAAAAGTTACGGGTTGTTTTGTACTCACCGAGGGGACTGAAAATAACGGGCGACAACGCGAAAGGGTTCAAAATGCTGGGGGCGATGGCCTATGAATTTGAAAAGATATGTATATACATATTGTAGCAAAAAGTGAATTTCAGCCAAATTCGAATTCGGCTAGCCGAAATCGAAATGAACATTGAGGTTTTCAACGAACGTTGCCAAACATGGGTCTAAATGTTTGAACAACAAAACTGACTATCGAACAAGTTTTGATTAGGGTAAAAAGTAAACGGTTAACCCAAGCCGTAACCAGAAAAAAATTTCGGGGGGGGGGAATTCCCCCCGTCCCCCCCCCCCTGGTTACGGGCCTGGGTTGACCGAACCGAAACCGGCCTTTTGGGCCGAAACCAAAAATCAGAGATCAGAAAAATTGCCTAACCAAAAACCGGGGGACCGGTTTCAAAAGATACCCCCTGAGCCCGTAGGACTTTGAGGGAAACTTCCCCAAATTGGCAGCAAAAGAAATTCCTCGATATTGAGGGAGTCCGCGAAACCGAGAGAGAATTCCCCGGGAAAATTCCCGTAGCAAAAGAAAATTCCCTGCTAACTTAAATCTGAAATTTTAGGGAAAAGTCTCTGCCTAACCATACAAAAGCAGTCAAACCCCTCAAAAGTTTGGATTTACAAAAGAAACGGCCGCAAGAGTTGCATTTGTTAATTAACCTACCACGGGAGAGAGAATGAACGGAGTGAGAATGGTCTGAACGTTTTGATTTAAATAATAATTAAATAATAATTATTATTATTGAATCTTTAAAAGGGACGGCCATTACCGGATTTAAAATGAGCGAACCGAGCAGAACGGGGCTGAAAAATGGAAAAGCATTCTGATTAATTAAGTCAATTCAGAATGAATAAAGAAAGTAAAAAATAATAACATTTTTACTGATGAAAACAGAAAAATTATATTTATTTACCAATAAATTCAATTTAACTTTGTGTTAATTTTGCATTTAAGCAATTTTGAAAGTGCGAATTTTAATGTTACAGGCCAAAAATAAATTTATTTAATTTATTGCATTTGTAAGACAAAAATTGATTCTGAAATTTATTATATCAATACCGAAGTAATTTAAAAAAATGGTCCCAAGTTACTTAAACAATTCGAGCAGCATCTTTCAATCACCAATTAATTACCTTAAAATGTACGGATGGGCCACGGATGGGGACAAAATTGAGGGACTCATACTGAAAAGTGTAATATTATTAATTAATTAATGAATTTACCGCAATGATGGCAAAGACAAAACGACGAGTGATTATTCTATAAGCTAAATTCCTATGTTCGTTTTTTCTATACATTTGCTAGGAATCGATAAGTATAAAGATTTTTTTTTGAAATATTAGCTTTGGGCAAATTTTTACGACAAATAAATAAAAATAATTTTGCTGTTTTGCGACATAAATGTTGCATTTTCTCTAATAGAACCCCCCCCCCCCTCAATTAAACAAAGTGATTTTTGAATATAAAAGCGAATATCCTAAAAAATAAAATATTAAAATGCGCAAATCTGAGAATTTAAAAACACACAAAAAGGTCCACAAATTGTTGCTTCTTCGAATAAAAAGAATAATAAATGGGAATGCCCTAATGTCAATGAGCCCTAACAAATAAGACTGAATGTATTGAACCTTCTTAAAATTATTTTTTATTACCTAAAAATCTTGACCCTAATTATGTATAAACATTATTTCTCACAGTGACGGGCTGAGAACTTGTGGCCTAAAGCGAAAAAAAAGAGTTAGAAAAATCGGTAAAAAATTAGCAAAGAAATAGTGGCCAAAGAAATTCAAATGGAATAAACAGAAATTACCTGAAAATGCTCGGAGAGAGAACGTGCGGAGAAAGGCTAAAATTGGTTGAAACATTTTCAAGTGTTAAGCAAATGGCGGAGCCTCACTGACATTGTCGGGGCCAAAATGTCCGGGCTAAAAAATGAAAATGCGGACCATGGAATGCAACAGACCAAAGTCGACCTGAAGCTGTTCGGTGACAAAATGGTGGGGCCCAACACGGCCAAGCCGTGGCTTGGAGCGAATGCGAAGGGCGACAGAATGGCGGCCTCGCGCACGCGCGTGGCAAAAGTGCGCTTGAAGCGCCGTTGGGGAAAATGGTCGTTCAGTGTGTTCTTTAAACGACATAAAAAATTAACCACAGTGAAATCATTTCAAAACACTTTGGAGTTGGGCCGAAGCATTGCCCGCGGCGATTTGTTCGATGGTCGCCCATAAAGCCAACTCCTTATCATGTACGCTCATCTGATCGTACACTTCGAATTCTTCCAATTCCGGAAGTTTTGACAAATCGACAGCTGCAAATAAACCCAAAAACCTTGCCACATAGGCACAAAACCTTGCAATCCGGCAGGCAACTCTTTCTCTCGTTGATCCCTCCCAATCTGGTAAGGCACTCTCTCCCCTCGTTGATCCCTCTGGAATCAATCCATCCCCATCCCATCCACCTTGATCCCTCCCAATCCGGCATCAATCCACCCCCATCCCATCCACCTTGATCCCTCCCAATCCGGCATCAATCCACCCCCATCCCATCCACCTTGATCCCTCCCAATCCGGCATCAATCCACCCCCATCCAATTAATCCACCTTGATCCCGCAATAGTTTTTCAATCTGTTCTTTTCGTGCAAAAGTGTATCCGTTCTGTTCGCATTGCCTTTTTTGTTCTGTGTCCATTGAGTCCTCCAACGCGAAAAAAGCCTTTACAATTCGATCCGCAGTTCCCATTAAGGGCCCGCCAACACATAAAAACGAAAAGAAGTATATATTCTCCTCATTACTGTTAGAATGCGCCCCCACTGTCATTGATCAACTGATCAACGAACACTGATCAGTACCCTGATTGAAGAAGTCCATCTGCTTGAACATGTCCAGGGTCTGCTCCACCTTGTCCGTTGTGCCCGTAATGTCCATCAATGTGCCGATCAGTCCCAGTCGCTCCTTCTCTCCAACGCCAGCCATCCTCAACATCTTTCCAGACAGACAATCTCTCTCTCTCTCTCTCTCTCTCTTTTGTCTCGTCTCCCCACCCCTTATCTAACCTCGGGAACATTCCCGACTGATTTGTTGTCGTGTTCTTCATACATTGAGAGCAGAGTCGGGGACAGCAACGAGTTGTTGTTGAGGAAGCCGCCTTTGTCCGGTGTCAGTGGCATAAAGCGTGGGCTGAACAGGCGCAGGTTTTTGTTGGAGGAGGAGCCGCTTCGATTGGAAGATAAAGCCAAATTAATCAATTTGAGTCCGTCCTGGAGCAGTCCAGTGTGAGAATGCTGCAAAACAATGATGTTTTATTGTTTTGTTGCATTGCATTTGGCTGAACGGACTTTGTCTTCGGGCCCCAACGACGCCTCGTCCCGCTCCAACACAATGTCGAACCTGAACAGACCGACGAGTCGGTTCAATTTCAGACCCCCCCCCCCGAATAATTCACATTCTCTTCTCGAACACTTTGCTGCCCGGGAATTTCTTCGTCCGTTCGATCTCTTTCGCCAATCTTTTCAGTCTTCCATAAACATTATTCTTATCCCATCGTTCATTCGTCCGATTATTTCGTCGCCCGCTCAACAATTTAACGAGCAAATTTGTGATCTGTCCAATTGTGAAAAGATAGCAAAATGACTTTACGATTGTGAAAATCTACCCGAGAACCGACGGATTTGTCTGCTCGAGAAGCCAATGGAGCCAATGAAATCAGAGAAGTGATCTGAACGGAGAATAAACGACTGAATGAATATTTTAAGACAAACTTTGAGCTTTTCCTCCCTTTCGATCGGTCGCTTTTCTTCCAAAAAGCGTTCATTCTGTTTGATTAAAGCTGTGCAATTGATCATCTGTCCTCTTTATTATTAATCAGTGTTACTCTGTCACTGACTGTTGTCGTTTCCTTTGACGTTTCGTCTAGACCATTCATCCAATTGTGCTCATTTGTCCGGCCCTCTCTTAAAAGGCTCCTCGACTTCCTCTTCCTTACCTTTCCCATATAACGCAAAAGACGTTTCGAAGAAGTGGTTTCTGAATATGGCGTCCTTTTTACGAATGGATGGCGACGGTTTTCGTTTGGTCGCTCTGTGCCAACCTTTTCGTTCCGTCGTTGGTCTCCTCTGTTCATGGCTTTCTTCTTCTTGGACAAATGGTACTTTTTTGTGCTCTTCATCGGCCATTTTGCCGCCCTCCTCCTTTGTCACCATCAATGGCACTTTGTCATACTTTTTGCCCATTTGTCTGTCCATTTCCATTGTTCCATTTGCTTTTTGTTGTCGTTTTCGACTCTCCACAAGACATTTTGCTGCCTTCACTACTTCCTTCTGCTGAGCTCCGATCCGATCCAGACATTGTGCCAACTTTCGCTTTTCCGCTGAAATTTTACTCTCCACCCATTGAATTCTTTCCAAAAAAATGGACCCTTTGTCAGCTGCTTGTAGTGCTTTCGGCCCATTTGCCCGACCAATGCTTTCACAGCCCCATAATAAAGTGTGTCATGCAAATGGCGAATTTTGTCAAAATCCTCCGCTGGAACTTTCAATTTGTCAAATTCTGTCGGAATTCCATTTCCGTTTTCTCTTTTTTCATTGTTTTTCTGTTGACGAACGCTTTTGATTGGACGAGCATCTTAAAAAGGCATTCGCTTTTTCGGCTGTCCATTTAAAAACATTAATTAATTTGATTGTGTTTCTCGCCTTTGCCATATGCGAATATCATGACGACAATGAACAATGCCAAGCTGAAATTGCGTGACGAAAATGAGGAAACCGAAGTAATGGCCAACCGAATTCGAAAGTGTTTCATTCAAAAATTGCTATTCTATTGAATGATGCGCTGGACATGCGAGCGGCAAGGACAAAATGGGTAAGTACAATTGAAGGCTGTTAAGTGATTAGTGATGTGATCACTTTAAGAAATTGTTGCGAAAATTGAGGGGCGGACACAAATGACCGACCAAAGATGAAATGGAAGGGTAAGGAATGATGATGATGTGATGAAAAACTTTCTCCCACCACGCGGTTCGTTCCAAAAGGTAAAAACACTTCGTTTTGTTTGTTTGAATGACCGCGGGGTCATTTTCCCTCACATTGCCGTCTACCACTCGTAAAAATTCTAAAAATTTGCTTGATCCATAAATCACCCGCCGGTGCTTGGTCTTCCCCCCCCCCGCCTCTCCCCAAAAAACTGGAATGGGTCAGCGTTTTGCTTTCCGTTTATTCAATAGCTCTGTTGTATTATAAATCAAATATTCGCAAATCTTTTATAACCACCATTTATAAGATTGCATTAACAATTATTTTATATTTATTTTTTTATAAAAAATTAAAAAGGCTAAAGATTTTTGTATCCTTTACAAAATAGTAAATTTACCGCTTGTCCCGAGCCAATTTCGCAACAATTTTAAATTAGAGAGAATCTTAGGAAAATGCTAATTCAGAATTTGTTTGGCGTTGAAGGTAGCTAATGCTTTGTTTTTTGGCCAAGCCAATCGATTTAACAAAACCATTGAAAACAAAACGTAAAATAATAATTGTGTCTTTCCTTTCACGGTCAATTCCGTGCGTCTCGAAGGTGGGACAAAGACAATTGGACTTTCACATTGACGGCACCCAATTCGGCACATAAATACCGAAACACCCGCGGCACTTGGACCTAATAAATTGAAAGACATTAACAAAACAGACACAGCAAATGACAGCACCTGAAACACTTGGTCTTCCTTCAAGCAAATGGAACAATGGGACCGAGTGAACTTCTGCGTTTGGTGGGGTCGCGTTTTGTATTTGGTCATCTAAAAAGTATTGATTGAACAAAGTGCCGGTGGGTTCATGTCAGGGACGTATCCAGGATTTGGGTCTTGAGGGGCGGGGAGGGGGGGGTAATGAGGGGCGGGGAGGGGGGGGGGGGGGGGGTAAGTACCCCGTGTAACCCCTGGACGTGCCTGTTCATGTTCATCAACATCTTTACCTCGTACCATAATTACATGAATAAATGTCATAATTTCTCACCGCAATGTGTGGCCGAAGTCTAGCGACTGAAATAATGGACCCGCAACGGGCGCACACTTCCGCCTCGTCCCGGTCGGAACAATTGAATAGACGGTCCTTAAATCGGAACAAAAGTTGACTGTTGATTTGACATGGCCAATCTCTCTCTCTCTCTTCTCTACCAGTATTCCTGGATTTTCTATTTTATTTAAATTAATTCTGGCGCTTTCCCATTTTACCTGCAAACAAAAAGCAGTGCCGTGTGCTATTAGCGCGTCGCGTTCCATTTCACCAAATCGAATGCCACCGCCCTTTTTCCTGCCTTTTATCGGCTGAAGAGTAACTGCAAGCGAAGGTGTTAAATAAGTAATTCATTCAATGTTGAAAAGTCGCTTCCACTTACTCGGATCCACCGGCCCCGTCGAACGCACTTGGAATTTGTCCGCTATCATATGGCGCAACCGCTGGTAATAGACAATGCCGAAGAAAATTTGAACCTAATTGAAATAGAATTCTCAATTGATATCAAAGGCTCAACCGATCTTTATCAAGTACCTGCATTTCTCGTCCATCGACTCCGGAATACATTGTTTCGTTGCCATAATAATTATACCCGGATTTGGTCAAAAGTTTCCCAAAGTGTTCAATGGCCGTATTTCGTTCACTTAACAATAGCCAATATAAACTAAATTATGTAAGGTGTATGTTTCACACCAATTTAGTATTTAATTATGTCACGAATAAAGCCCCGGAGTTTAACAGTGACTAATACTCTGAATATTTGGAAACATATAAAAGACTTGAAAACAAAAGGTGACGCGTCATAATTTGCGCCATGCATCGCAGCAGCTTTCCCGGCCATACTTTCGATCATCATCCCTATGGTCATGCGAGAAGGAAAACTGCGACGAACGAATGTTGATAATCAATTAATATTGCAAATTTAATCATCCCCTAAATTACCCGTGTGGGTTGAAAATGATGTCGGGGACCATACCGGACTCAGAAAAGGGCAACGATTCCGGTGGCCAAAGGAATGAATTGATGCCCTTTTGGCCATGCCGCGAAGCAAACTTATCGCCAATGATAGGATTTCTTTGGATACGCCATTGGACCAATGCGTGCTTAACAGAACAGGGAGTATGCTGGGAATGTTCAACAATCACCAACCACATTCTGACTTTTGTGATCTGGGTCCTGCACAATTCTGATTAGTCCACAATATGCGGGTTCGCTGTTCGTGAATTTATGTTCGTGAAATTGACCACTGACCAAATCTAAGCATTTAATTTAAATTTTTTTATTTTAAAAGTAGAACACACTGAATGTGCTGTAATAACAATCGCCCTGATGGTAAAGACGGCCTTCAATTGGCAGTCCGTCCGCTCCAATGCCACAACTGCGTTCATTCGGTTTGCCCAAAAATACCATTTCCGCATTTTTAGGTTGACCAAAATGACCGGAAGAGCGATCAGTCAAACTTATTCTTAAAAAATCGCTTTTCTGTGGTGAAATTTCACACAGTTCCATGCCTTTCTACTTTAATAACCGTTCCGTGGGCAAAGCCGCGCTGATAGGAAGCCTTAAAAGGAAAGTTTAAATTGGGATGGAAATAAAGCAAGTTAAAAGTGCCTTGTTGATAACCATAGCATCTTCCATGTCATAGCCTGATGCAATTAAAAAATCAATTTCGAATATTTGACATTTTACCGGTGTATGAAACGACGGCCACACACGCATTTGTGCCAAGAGGATATTCGTCCATTTCGTATTTGTCATGTGCCTCCAATTTGAGCAAAGGTTTTTGTGGAAATTGCAATCTGTACATTTTGTTGTCTGTGCGAGTGCGCCATGAATGAACGGGAACCTTAACAAAGCGAGCAATCGCGCAACTAAAATGATCTAGGAATTCCTTTCTCTGCTGCTCACCCCCATAGTTTGTTTTCCCATTTGGCATTGGTAAACATTGCGCGGAGATTGGTTGTGATCAGGAAATGGAATCAAATTCCCCGCAAATGAGAACAATGATGAGGGATGCAACTAAATATTGAATAATAAACCAATCCCTATCAAGCCATTTTGTTGTAACTTCTTGGTGCATTGTCACGCCCAGCTCTGCCTCTTCTGGGTCAATTATAATGGAAAGATAAACTTGTTCAAATATGCCTTCAACCAAAACAAAATTAAAGAAAAGGCAAATTCTTTAAATGTTACCGATCAGTTCAGTTTGATCAAACAAAAGATTCCGAACTGGTCTCATCAATCTTCCAAGCCCGCTATAAATATAAAGGCCGGCAAATTGTGCCTGAATATTGTCCGGATCGGCCGAATGTTTGATAAGAGTAAGTTCCGTCATTGGAGGCACTCGACCATCATGAGGAGAAACTTTCATTGCACGTAATTGGCGTTCAATAAAAGCAGCTCTTTTGCGGGGAACGAACCCAATAAAATCACCGTCAAACACAACCGGATAAAGCTTAAAAAACAATTACACCAATTAGGAAAATGACTCTGTTTCTAATATACTTATTTGGACCAAACCCGAAGTTTTAAAATGAGCCATTTTCCTCAATCTTGGTGTCATTCGATAATCGTTTCTAAGCATAGTGCTTTAAAAATGAAGATTCAGCGGTAAAAACAGTACCGATTTTTTCAGGTTTCGTACCAATATAGGTTTTCTAAAAAACAAGCATCGGTAAAAAGGCATAAAAAAGATTTTGAAAGACGCGGATCCAAACGAGCAACTTGCCAGATGAGATTGCAATATATTTTTCACTTCCGTCGGGAACAACTACATATGCTATATTTAAAATAAAAAGTAAGTGCGTCGTGCGGGAATCGAACCCGCCCCTACTGCTTGGAAGGCAGCAATGCTACCACTGCACCAACGACGCTAATGTAAGAAAATTTAACTTAGATATCTAAATACACAATAAATTTTACCGATTCATGATAATGGAAAGTTAATGCGTTGTGCGGGATAAGCCCAAGTGAAGACAAAGTTTGTTTTAGTTTTGTTGTGTCGGGAATGTGTGTGGTGACTCCAGCCGAAGCGGTCAAATGATTTAACAGCCCGCACGGCGACCCATCGGGAGTGTGCACCTAAAATGCACACATTAAAATGACTATAATCTTATAATAGCACAATGGATGGATGACTCCTTTAATCTTACAACCCATAAATGTAAACGCCTACGGGGCAAATGAATCCCCAGGCCTCCGGTCTCAGCTTTCGAACATCGGTTGTCCGCATTTCGGTGAAGAAAGCTCCACGGTGTATTGCCCTAAAACTTACAATTTAATTTTTAGGTCTCGTTCTTTCAAATACAAACATTTGTAAAAAAAAAAGAAATTTATACTAAGGACGCTAAAAAGTTTTATTTTATATTGTGTATCAATTGTTTGTGAGTTTACTTTTTCTCGGAGGACTCAAATACTATCTAGCAAACTCACACGGAATTTCGAGTGATGAATGTCATTTGCTCTCATCATCGTCCACCATAAAATAAAATATAAACAGAAATTCGGGCGAGGAATTGAACCATCACCGACCAATTAATTACAATGCATTTTTACACTAGACTAAGTAAACAATTTAGTATTGCATGCGTGTAGCAAATGTTGTGTCCATCCGTTCTCATACGAACAAAAAAAATCATTTACCTGAAGTGCGAAACAAATCGCAATTGGTTGATCCTTTCGGCTATCACAGAAAACCCACTCGTTTGCATTAGTCCGACTCCCGTTTTTGTAAGTAAATTCCCAGTGGCTAGAAAATACTCGAGGCCTCGAGTGAGCTCATTTGACTTGTGACTTCCCAAAACTTTCAGAAACTCTTTACTGAAATTTCAGATTAATTTCATCAGCTTTTCAAATTTACAAAAAATAAATGCTGTTTATTGTTTTTATTCGATTCTTCTTACGTTGTGAAATTAAAAGTGTCCGGTCGTTTTTTGGCGATTATTTCCAATTTTTTGCGCGCAATCATTAGCAAATTGTCCATTCTTTCGTAGCTTATTAATGACAACATATGTCCAGTGACAGACGCTTCCTTAAACCCAACTTTAGATTGGTCCAAATGTCAAAAAGGCAATTTTAGAGAGTGCGATTCATATCCCTCTTCATTTCCACTCGATTGCTTGACTACCAGTTCGAAGATCCGGTTTGGTCGAAAGATTCAAACCATTTTACCTGAAATTGTGGATTATCCAATGACTCTGCTTGTACTTCATTTTTGACAAGTCCAACAAGTTTGTGTGCCATTAACGCGAGACAATAAAATTTCTGTTCATTTGTTTCCAGATGAATGGCCAAACATTGGTGGAGCAAAAAACGGCAGGCCTATAAAATGGTGAAAATAAAACGGATTTTAATAAGATGCTCCAATTAAAAAAAATCTGCCTGCTCATCATCTTCCCATGGAGCAATTCGGTCGCCAAGAGCAACTCTGAAGCGACTGCCGAGAGTACGAAGGGCAATTCCATGCGAGGCTATGTTTTCTTCCTAAAGTTATCAGAGATTTTTCAAGGAATCAATCAAAAGAAGGACACAGTTTTCTGGTTTTGGGCAATTTACCTGTGCCATCATGAGCATATTCCTGACGCATCCCTCCCAAAAAGAGTCACCCGTTCTGCCAGCAGTGAGCTGAGCGGCAATCATTGCATCGTTCCAGTCGACCAAACACTTCAAAATATACATTAACGGGACGTAGAAGAGTTCACGGCGAAACTAAATGATTTAGACAATCAAAGAATGAAGATAACAAAGATAATTTGGTGCACTTGAATGGCCAGCATGATGGAGCAATTCTCCACAAAATGAAGTGTCATCATCGACGCCAAATGATTGCCTCGAATGGAGCGCATCATCACAGCACAGTCCGAGAACAATTTGCCCTTGTCACGAAAAGCTCGTCGACGAAGTGCCAGTGGAAAATTGCGCTTATTGGCAACGAGAAGTCGGACAACCTTCTCTGACCCATTAACCACAAAATAACCACCTCTGAAGCATTGGTGTTACAAAAGGTCTTATTGCATATGCTTGGACAGGCAGGGATTAAAGGGATTTTGTGTTGGTACAAAACCACAAAAAAAGACATGATCGCATTCAGCACTCAACAGGTTCGCTGATCATGAATCCGAGCTTAGTTTGCGTTATTTTGATTCCCGTACCCAAATCGACTAACAATTAAGTCTTAAAATGTTAATTCAGAATCTATGTTGCTTTTTTTTGGAAAAAAAAAAAATATTTTCGTCCTTTAATCAAATCGGTTCGGGGTTCGAAACATCATAAAACTATGCTCGGATTCATTATCAGTGTACTTGTAATGGTCTATGTAAAAATAATAAAAAAATTTTGAAAATCTCCATATGGATAAATAACAAGTACCGAAATGTGTTAATCAAATTTTTTCTGACTAATTAACTAATACATGAAACAAATATAGTAAAATGCACCTTTCAATTCCTTCCTCACCCTTTTGGATCAATTGTTCTCGAGTCAGCCCATGCAAATTGCATCTATTTGAACACAAAAGTATTGGGATTTCGGCAAGAAGTACTTCAATGTTGTCGATGCATCTGCCGTTTATCTGTTCGATGTCATTCATTAAAACGTTTAAAGACATCACTTTCGCCCACCGTTAAATTAATGTTCACCCAAAGGGGCGCTCGATAAGTGCTGCCACGTTGACGACATTCTGCCGGGAAGATGGGCTCGTTCCCTATTTCCAACCGCTTAAAAACTTCGTTTGTTAAATACTAAATCCTTTAGAAACCGGTTTTGAATTGTCCAACAAAGGATGTCCTAGTTTAGCATTGTTATAATTGAACTCGACGGCATCCCCGTTGGGTAAACGTATTTTAGCCGCGGGAATGTCAAGTGAAGCCATTTGGAGGCCCTCATTGGTGAAAAAATTGAACGATTCCACGTGATAGCTGTAATTAAAATGAAAAAATTAAGTATGTATAAAAAATGAAAATCTACCCGGCTATATCACAATCCATCTCGTTAATTAGGTTGTCTCCTCCCTTTATTTTGTCTAAAAGCGTGTTTTATTAAGGTTATAAATATGTATTATAAACTATTGGGTTTCCCAAAATTTGTTCGTTTTTTTAATGCCATCATTGCATATTTTAAGCTCATTTGAAAATTTATTCATTGTTAATTTCTTTTGACCCTACTGTTTGCTGCATTAAACAAATTTAAGTGGGTTTTCGGGAGTCGCTCGCTGATCCCTCGAATCCGACTAAAATGGCCACTCATGGTTGTTGATTCGTGGTTCTAGGTATTGCGTATGTTTTAAATAATTGAGACGAAATTGATTTTTGAAAATTTTAGAAATTTTCGAATTTTTGGCTTGAATTGAATCCGGGGTTCGGAATTAGGCGAAATGGATGTCGGATTCGAGATCAGCGATCATGAAAACTCCCTAAAAGTTGTTTAAAATATTTTGTTTAAATTTAAAAAATTTGTAAAATTGTTTATGTAAACTAGAGTAGGACGGGACCGGGTCGGGAAATCCCGGTTTTTTCAGGTCCCGGTCTCGGTTTTCGAAAAAAAAAGTCAAGTCCTGGTCCCGGCGGGACTGGGACTAACCGGGACCAAATATGCACTGGTAAGAATGGGGATTTGAGTGCAAAAGTTGAGAGGGAAAGTGGAGCAAATGGGAATTTACATTACAATTTCGACACCAAAATAAATAGTCAATGGCCGATTGGTTTGTGTTGTATGTTTTACTTGTATGTCTGGTGTGGGTTCGAATCCCTCGGTTTGTAAATTGATTTTCATGATTTTACCTTCAATTTTGAGAAGGGGAATACCTATTAATCTCTCATATTTTTCGAATCTTAAAATATTTTTTGGGGGTGAAAATAACTCCGTATATGATTTATTTCGAAAATTGGAATTTATAAATGATATATGGGCATCCATTTTAATACAAATTTTCATAAGAAACCCATCTAAATTCTCAAAATTTCCCCGGCGGCGCCTATCGGCACCGCCTTCTCCTCCACATAATTTACAGTGTATTCTAATGAAATTTCAAGAAAAATTAGGTTTTTTAGTGCAATTTTTTGTTAATTTTGCTTAATAAACTCACTAAAAATGTCGAAATTTTCCCATCGGCGCCTATCGGCACCGATGGGCCCCCATCCCGTTGTCCAATTTACTTAGGATTTAACTAAGCTACACCTGTTTAAATTGTTTCAAGTCCTAATACAATATTTTATAAAAATATTGATTTTTAAACAAAATCTGATCCGTTTTTTTCAAAAAATTTTCGCTTCACATTAGTCCCGGTTTAGTCCCGGTTAAAAATTGTGGTCCCGGTCCCGGCTTTTCCGGTCCCGGCAAGTCCCGGTTTTTGTTAAAAGTCCCGGTCCCGTCCTACCCTAATGTAAACTAGAAAAGAACCCATTTTCATTGTCGAATTAAATAACTTACTGTCGAAATTCCCTTCTGTCGAACTTACTCTGTCAAAATGACCGGAGACCGGTGTCGTCTCCTGGTCGGACTTTTGCTTGGCGTATCGTTTATGTTATTCAAAACTCTAACAGACATACAGATTTCGACGACACTACAAAACATTATTTCGTCACTTCCCATGGACTTTTACATCCCACCCGAATGCGAAAACTTGGTTGAATTCTGCTATTTTTACTTCAATTTTATTCGTGCTACGTAATATGTAGTTGCAAATTGTTCTTCATCAAGTTTACGAAAACCTGAATCGCAATTAGATTATCTTTTAATTTTTCAACTTCCTAATTAATAGATATTTGTGTTATTGTAAACCAGTAATCTATTTATAGAATTAACGATCTCAAAGAAATATCATTATGACTACGAATCTAGCAGCTGAAACTGTTGCCAACAGAAAGCGCCGAATTGAGGTGGAAGATCTTTCTAATGTGGAGTTTGAAACAAGCGAGGACATTGAAGTGATTCAATCTTTTGACAGAATGGGGCTGAACAGGTTTTTTTCTATTTTCATAATCATCCTTTGTACTTATAAATATATTACTTTAGCGAGCTTTTGCGTGGAATCTATTCATATGGATTTGAGAAGCCATCAGCCATTCAGCAACGTGCAATCAAGCAAATCATCAAAGGACGCGACATCATTGCTCAAGCTCAGTCCGGAACTGGAAAGGTTTGAGTTATATAACAAATTATTGATTCAAGCATGCCTTAAGACCGCCACCTTTTCAATTGGTGTTCTACAAAGCATTGATGTGAAAACACGTGAAACACAGGCATTAATTCTCGGACCAACTCGCGAATTGGCTGTTCAGATTCAGAAGGTTATTAATTAATTTGTCTAATTTTCTAATAGAAGTTCCAGGTAATTTTGGCACTCGGCGATTATATGAATGTACAATGCCATGCCTGCATCGGTGGTACCAATGTCGGCGAGGACATTCGAAAGTTGGATTATGGACAACATATCGTGGCTGGAACCCCCGGCCGTGTTTTTGGTAACAATAAATTTTTTTATCACTGTCTTAGACATGATTCGTTGACGGATTTTTTTCTATTCTGTCTTAGACATGATCCGTCGACGGAATTTGCGTACGCGCTCAATTAGAATGTTTATCTTGGATGAGGCCGATGAGATGCTCACCAAAGGATTCAAAGAGCAGATCTACGACATATACCGCTATTTACCACCGAATGCTCAGGTTACTAAACTATTCAAGTGATAATATTCTGCGAACTAAAAACGACAATTTTATTATTATTATTTATTCACAGGTTGTGTTATTGAGTGCGACTTTGCCTCACGATGTTCTGGAGATGACAAGCAAGTTCATGACGGATCCCATGCGTGTTCTTGTCAAACGGTTTGAATTTTGGGTTGGAGTTTTCTTAGGTTTTGCCTTTAGTGACGAGCTGACCTTGGAGGGCATCAAACAGTTCTTTGTTGCGGTGGAACGCGAAGAATGGAAATTTGATACGCTTTGTGACCTCTACGACACACTAACAATCACTCAGGCGGTCATCTTTTGCAATACTCGTCGCAAGGTTCCGTAAATCCCCTCCTCCCCCCCCCCCTCCCATCCGTTCTGGCCTTTCCACTTTTTTGTTAAGGTCGATTGGTTAGCTGACAAAATGCGAGAAGCAAATTTCACTGTCTCTTCAATGCATTCGGACCTGGAACAAAAAGATCGCGACGCCATTATGAAGTCATTTCGTGCCGGTGAAAGGTATTTATCGAGTTTTTTTTTCATTCTATGCCATTTGGTCCCTCGTTTAAGATAAACAAATCTATTTTTCTTTTTAGTCGCGTGTTGATTAGCACCGACGTATGGGCTCGTGGGTTGGACGTGCCGCAGGTTTCACTTGTGATCAACTACGACTTGCCCAACAACCGTGAGCTGTACATCCATCGTATTGGTCGTTCGGGGCGTTATGGACGCAAGGGAGTGGCGATCAACTTTGTGAAGGTATTTCCTAGCTAAGCAATGCATCCCCATCTGTAATACTGGAGAATCTGGAATCCATCTGAAGAAATTATTTTCCTGTTCTTAGTAAACCCAGGGGTTATCTGGTCTTATGTTCACGAATCCGACGTCCATTTAGCCTAATTACGGACTCCGGAACCAAACTCGAACAATGTCCTAATCTTGTAAAATTATTCAATTCGGGTTCATGGTCCATAATTGAGCTCAACGGACACCTTTTGTGATTAGCGACTTGTGATCAACGTCTTCGAAAACTCCCGCGTTGACATTTTCATAACAGAAACATATTTACAGGTGGAGCCCAGATTCTCTAGTACTAGTATTATCCATATCCAACAGTCCTTCTGTCTGTTAGTCAGCCCACGACCGGAAAAATAACTAATTAGCAATTTGTAACATTTAGAACGACGACATACGTATTTTGCGAGATATTGAGCAGTATTACTCTACCCAAATTGACGAAATGCCAATGAATGTCAGCGAATTGATCTGATAGGTCGGTATTGAGAACGAAGAAAATGGATCTTCATTTTTAACATACCTATTTGTGTTGTATCACTTTTTCGGATCGAATGATTTGGATAAACAAAGATTGACATATTATTAATATGGTAATCATCGGGGCTCGTAGCATAGAACGAGGGGCAGATAACCGGGTTAAGTAACCCGGGTAGGTTAACCCCGGGTTAGATGACCCTGAGGGTAAGGGGTAACCGGTAGCATAGAATGCCGGTCACTTACCCCTCATTTTAACCCAACCCGTAGCATAGGACGGGGGTTATTTACCCCCCCTCCACTACCACTTGTAATCAGTCTCGGTATCGGTCTCATGAAATTTTTGGTCTCACATATTACCTTATATAACTCAACGAATTAAAGGTATTTTTAGCCAAGTACATTACATTCAAAAAAGTCTAAGAATTTTATTGTTTTTTTTTGTTAGACTAATCCTGAACAGTTTGCGTTTCAATTATGGCTAACAAATATTACTTTATTAGCTCTAAATTTTTTTTACCAAGCTTATCGCTTTATAAAATTTTTAAATCGAGATTAGCTTAACAAAAAAAAATTGAAATCAAAATTTAGATTAAAGAGAACAAGTTTCTCTTCTATAATTCAAGACTAGCAGCTTCATCGCTTAAAGGTTGTCTATCTCGGGCTTTATCCGGTCTCGGTTGGGTCTCGCACAGTACCTTATGTACTATATAGTACAGAATTTTACGACGAGAATAAGAAATTAAAGTTTTGGAAAAGCTAGAGATACCTTCAAGCAAAAGCTCATTGATTGATTGGATAAAAGTTATGGACAAAAAACGAAAAACCCAAAAAGGCTTTGGGCAATAACTTTTTTGTTAATTAGCCAATTTAACAAAATTGGATCAATATAAAGCCAGACTAAACAGAAGTACATGAATAACGAAAAACTGGAAAATTCAGAGCTTTGTTAAATTTCATATTATAGCTTTTTGTAAAAAGATTAATCGCTTTTGTGATTAGATTAATCGCGTAGCTTCTGCTGAAGCACAAATTTTTCAAAAAATCTTTTAAACCTAGGCCACGTAGTTTTTTGTCTAATTACTTAGATTATACATTTTTCTACGTACGCTTTTCAGCACTAAACGAACGACAAAAATTACTACCGTTGGAAAATATATTTTTTAATTTTTTGAAAAAATATATTTGATCAATAAGTCTTTGTAAACCTACATAAAAATCTCATATTTTTTTGTTAACCTTTATAGTCTCGAGTTAAAAACTTCCTAGACTAACTCAAGAATTCTGACACGAAACGGCTAACGATATAGTTGGAAAAATATTTTTAGATTTAGGTAATACTAACAAAAAATTGATAAATGTATTTGATCAAAAAATACATTTAAAATCATTGCACAAATTCGCAGATTTTTTTGTTAGCTTAGTCTCGAGTTAAAAATAGAAAAGCAAGGGCTAATTCATTTTTTTCGGCATGAAATTGCAAAAAAACAACTACTTTTGACAGAATAATCTTTTACATACTGAAAAAAATATATGTGGTCAAAAAGTCTTGAATTTTGTTCCAAAATTTCATAAATTTTTGTCAAGCCATTCTCGAGTTATAGAATTTTAAAGAGCTAAGGGTTACTTGGTAACCCTGCTAGGGGGCAGGGTTAAAATCTAACCCTACCCTCGGGGTTAGATGACCCGGGGTTACTGTCCTATGCTACCAATCAAAAACTACACCGACCCTCAGGGTCACTTGACCAGGTCATTTAACCCCAAACTTGAGGGTTACTTTCTATGCTACCGATCGGGGTTATATGACCCTCAGGGTAGGGGTTAAACAACCCTTACCCGCGTCCTATGCTACGGGCCCGGGGAGGTGAGGTCCTGCCTGATCCTTCCTAAACTAGTCTTGGGACAATATTGCTGTTTTATCCAATATTTTAATAACAAAGATGATGTTGTAAAGGGAACGAAATTAAGTAATGTTAGTACAAAAAAACAAACTTTCACATGCATCAATGCAAATTCACTGTCTTTGTGACATCAACTTGTAAAATTGCTAGTTTCCTCTCGGCCTCTTTCAGCGACTCGATGTATTTAGGCCGTTCCATCGGATATCCTCGGGCAACTCGAAAACCTTAGAAAAAAACGACCAAAACAACAAATTTTATTGTGCGTACTTTCAATAGCGTTATCTGCACTCCAGCCATATTCTTCAATCAAATATCGACAAATCAGATAACCGGTTCGATTCAGTCCATGAGTGCAGTGCACCCCGACCAATTTGTCTGCAGGAATAATAAAAATAACACTTTTTCCGGTACGCGACATATCTTTCCCGCCGTCTCTTTCCCGGGACTTCCAAAAATTAGAATTAATTATATAAATCATAAAAATAAATTTATAAAGCAATGTAATCAGTAAATAACAACCCGTGTCCAAGAATGGGTTGGCCGTCAGACAAAAACGGCATGGTTTGCCCAATTGAACTAATTTTTTGATGGCCAAAAAGTCAGAATGTTCGAATGTCGAAAAAATTGAAACTTTTTAGTCTCGATCAATTCGAACCAAATTGGCGCCAATCGAAGCGCCGCATTTAGCTTCAGATATGCTTAAGCAAAAGCTTAGCGATTGAACACGGTTAAAAAAAGCTAGGGTCTGAAAAAACAAAGAATTGTTGGACAATTCGACACGCGAACATTCCTTTTATTCCATTCAAAATTCGACCAATTTTGGTTTTATTCTGCGTCTGAACCCGTCTAGCATTCGGATGTTCGATATTTTTTTGTTTGCTGTAGGAATTGGACACGCTTTGGTTGTTATTTACTGATTATATTGCTTTATAAATTTATTTTATGCTTTAGAATAATTCTAATTTTGGGAAAGAAAAGTCCCGGGAAAGAAACAGCGGAAAATAAATGACGGGAAAGATATGGCGGGAAAGAAATGTGCTGCTCAGCCTTAATCACCTTTGTTTCCACAATGCCCAAAGAATTGTTTGACTTCCGTTCGAAAGTGCTGGTAGAAACTCTCATCTTCACTCACCTCATGACCCGGACACCGAATTTTCACATATTGAACCTGAACTACCAGACAGGGCAATGAAGGTATCAGAAATAGTAATTAATCCAGCCAACCTTATGCTGACTCCAAAGAGCGCCGTCATAGTACCGGTTGGTATTTGTTAAATCAATAACCATGCCCAGAGATCTCTCCAAGGAATTCACCTTAAAAATTAATGTAATTTTCTTTAAAAATAACAATGACTCCATGGGCTATTATTGGAATGCGGGCGTTCACAGAACATACCTTTGTTCTTAAAATGAAAAGCTCACATGGTCCAACACCGTCTCCACTTCAAAACGATGTTCTTGTCTGTCTTTGAGTTTTTTTCCATCGAAAAACATTGAGCCCAATGGCGTTTTGAAGGCAAGAAAGCAAGTGTTCTCCATGGGTCGATTAATCGCAATTTGGTACTGAAGCCATCTGCATAAAGTGAATTTCCACCAGCAACTAATTACTACTAATAACTACAGATAGGATATTTTGCTCCAAGGCCGTTTTACGCAAAACGCCCAGCCCTCTAACTTCAAACTCTGCTAATTGAAATAATCGGCCACCTGTCGGGAATTGCGCCACAGCTGCGGCGGGCAAAGTCGCTTTGCGCGTTTCGGTGCTCTTCCGACCTAGACTGATTCCTCCCGTGCTGCTTTGTTCCCCTCTCTTTTGCATCGCCAACATGACATGGTTGATGAGATCTATCATCTCTGTTATCCATACTTTTTGCTGTCTTTATTTCTTGCCTTAGCCGTAAAACCAAAATGGGACTTGTTTTAGTTATTAAATATTTATTACCTCAACGATGGATGGTTTGTCCTACTGTTCTTCCTCTCCATCAATTTCTCTGCCACTGTAACGCGTCTTCGTCGTTTATGCGATCTCTGAGGAGAGTCCTTCTTTGCTTCCCATTTTTTATGCTGCTCTTCCATCTTCCCAACCGAAAATTAAATGCAGTAAACAAAGAATTTAAAAAGTGAAAATAAATATCAATCAAATGAATTGGTGACAAACCTGAACTCAAGGAAAGACGAAGAATATTTTTATTGTTACATATCACAAAAAAGTAATGAAAACGATGGGTCCAAATCAAATAAAAAAGTTGGACGGACAAATATTTTTTATAGGTCGTTAATCTCAGAAAGAAACAACCACAGTTTTTGCAGCCAAATCATAAATGGCCCGGTTGTGGTTGAACAAATAAAAGGCGGTGCTGAGAGGAAACAGGAAAGTAGTCAGCATGTTTTTGATCACAGCACGGGTCAACGAGCTAAATAAGCAATAAAAAAATTAGGGGATTTTGTATCGCAAAAAAACAACGGTCTGTCATCCAAATGAATAAAAAAGAAAGAACTAGCCTTCTGAAACTGACGCCTGGCAAACAGGTGACCATCACACGATCAGCTGAGCCAGCGACAGATTGCACATCCAGACATGAAACAACACGGAGTCCCAGTAGATATTTGCCAGGGGTACACCCAGCAGGGAAGCCGGATAAACCGAAGGTTATGAAAATGGCCTAAAACTAAATAAGAAAGGGAAATCGTAAAAACAAACCTCAATCAAAGCAGAAAATAGTTTGCAAACTAATTCAATGTAGAATAATTCTTGAGTAACATCAATGAGAGTTTGAACATCCGACTCACTGGAAAGAATCCGTTCAAATTGTCCCAATTCTCTGAACAATTTTTGTTTCTTTATTTTTAATCTGTTTTAACAGACATTAATTCAAATTCAACAAGCAGATAAACGACGACCAGTTTGAAAAGGAAGAGAATGCACGAGTCAACAGCCTTTGAAAGTAAAAGTAGAAGTACAAATGAAGACAAACCATTCGTATTTTTCAACCAACTTCAGCAGCAATGCGTCTCATAAAAGATGGAATAATGTGCGGTTGGACAATTATTGTCTGAGAGGCACCGTTACCAGATGAGCGAAACAATCGGCCCAAATTTAGCCGAATTGTGATCCCATTTCGTTGTTGAAGCTGCTGTCCCACTTGTTGCTATAAAACAACGAAGATGAGAGAAAAATAATATATTATTGAGTACATTATGATGGTGTGCGGCCGTGAGTGCCGATGAATATTGTTGATGTGCATGAAGTGCCCATGAGGCAGTAGTAAACTGTTGGTATGCCTTAAGTTTTAACAATTTCATCGAAAAGGTGAACTTTTGATTAAGTCCATTTCATTCAGATATGCAGGGCCAAAAATTCAATTGTTTGGTAAAAGTGCTTTTTATAGTTTGGTAGATGATTTCCAATGCTTTTCGTAACAGTTTAACCATATGAAAATTTTTGTGGCGCTAAGGTAAAGTCAGGCCCCAACCTGAGTTTATACCGTGGTTAGTTAAGCCGAAAACCCGCGGAAGCATTTTTTTTTATTTCAAAAAAACAAAGCGGCCGCGTAAAATGAAAAAGTACCCTTTTTCGATTTTGGCCTTGTTTTCCTTGATTGTTATTACTAAATTTTTAAATTTTATATTGACACATATTGGTGCGGAAACCGGTAAATTACCAAAATTTCGATTGAGAGCAATAAGATCGTAGCAGGAGGGTATAAAAAATTTCCTAGTTGACCTAAATAAACCAACAAAACTAACGAACCATCCAACACTTGACCGATTGAGACCATTTTTGTATTTCCTCCGCATACGCTCGAGCCGATCCGTAATCACGTTTCTCCATAGTTAATGAAGTGTAATTAATAAGAAGTGTATGTATGTGTTTTGTGTGTGTAACACTGTGAATTTTGAAAATTGTACTTGAAAAACCGTGTCAGTTAAGTCAGCAAGAGTATAACTAAAGTCAAAAAAAAATATTGAGTTTTCAGATACATATATGTATGTACACCAAACACACTAAATACAAGAAACAAGTAACGACTAAACAGTTTGGTGCATTTTAAGTTGGATATTTGGTGTTAAAATAGATTTTGAAAAATTAGGGTTTTCGAAGAATGAGATAAAAAACAGGGCTAGAATTTAAAACTTGCGAACCAGAGAACCCGGTGCAAGTTTGTCCCTCCTCCCATTCCTTAAAACTTGTTTCTAGGGCCGCTGGTCACTAATTCAACATCCATTTCGCCCAGGTTCGAACCCCAGACCCGAATTCAAACAAAAAGACGGAAATTTTAAAATCGTTTTTGTCGCAAGCACTCATCAGCAAGTGCACCAAAGCAACAGCCAAGAAAGATTTCATGCATTTTTAGGTGTTTTGAGACAAAACAGCTGACGGAGTTGGCAGAGTTCGGAGTAGAGAGTGGATAGCATTATATATACACACAAAGCGTAAAAACGAAACGGGCAGGGGAACGAAATTTTTAATTGTCTTTTCTGTGCGTTTTATTTTCTTAAATTCCTTACAATTATAGTTGAATTTAATTTTATTCCGTTTATTCAAAATACTATGTCTGCATCTCCTACAACAAATCACGCTGCCTCAACTGGAATTTCAGCAACCGAAACAACGTCAAATCAATCACATTCCTCAGATCAATGTACTATGGCATCGAATACGTCCGGTAGTCAGGTAGTTGTTACATTAAAAAAATAGTCTAATGATCACTAGGAAAACACCGATTCACGCGATTATTCTGCGATGCTGATAAATGTACAGTGTTAGACCTGGTTTATTGTTAGAACCAACAAACAAACAAAATTTTATTTTGAGGAACAGAAAAACAACACGGAGGAAAATGAAGCACCACAACAACAACAGAATGATGAAGAGAACGAAGTCAATATGCCTGACAATGAGCAGCAAAAAAGTGCAATAGCGAATAGTAATTTCTTTAATTTTTAGTCGGAAGCCATTTGCTCTGGAGATAATACATAAAGGTTTGATTTCTTTTTTTAAGGTTTGGCAACCGTCGAAATGTCCTCAGAAACCCAAAGTCAACAAGTAAGCATACAACAAACCAAAGAAATAGGGAAGATCGCAAAACCAACGGACTTCAAAATTACCACCACATTTTGCCATATTTCTGATTTAGAATCCAAGAATTAGAGCAAATTTTATGAAATTTTGTTTTGGTCTAAATAAGTTAGATTTCAACTTCTAATTCGGTTACAAATTCGTATGCGTCGAAATAAGACCATATTCGAAAATCTGAACTTACAATAAAGCCTTTATTACAAGCTTAATATTGGTTGTTTAATTAATTTGCCATTACGAATTGATTCGATGATGTCAGGTGGTAAATTTGGAGCCAGATTCGTGATCTGTCCCCTTTCCGATCACATTTTGCAATTCCTTAAAACCTTTTGGGGGACCTAGTGCCATCTTTTATTGGCTTCCATAGTACGATCAGAAAGAACCCGAACCGACGACTCAACTGGCGCCGTTTGCAATTGGAGCGGTGTCCTCAGTTTCCTCCTCGTCCGTTTCGTCCTCAAAACAGCCGAGAGACGTACCATCATTTGTTCGATTCTCTGTTTTCACTTTACTTAATTCAGTCGCCGAATTATGTTCAGCAGTTCTTGTTGCAAGGGCACACCAAAGGAATTGCCTCCGTAAAATTTTCTGCTGACGGTCAATGGTTGGCCAGCGCCAGTGCTGACAAAACTGTGAAAATTTGGAGCACCGTTGACGGGAAACTGGAGAGAACCATTCAAGGTCCGTACCTTTCTACACCATTAGTGCATTTTTTTGTTGTTGTAAAAAAGTACTTTTCTTTTTTCAGGCCATAAGTTGGGTATCAGTGATGTTTGCTGGTCGTTTGACAGCCGAATGATTGTCAGTTGCTCTGATGACAAAACGTTGAAATTGTTCGATGTGCAACAGGTGGTCTCAGCAAAGGAAAAGAAAGCATTTTACAATTAAATTGCAGGGGAAAACACTGAAAACATTTCGCGGACATCAGAATTATGTGTTCTGTTGCAATTTCAACCCACAATCGACGCTTTTGGTCTCCGGTTCATTCGATGAAACAGTACGCTAACGCTGCCGTTTATAGTCAGAACATAAAAATGCAAATTTTAAACTCAGGTGCGTATTTGGGATATTCGGAATGGAAATTGCGTACGTACCCTCCCCGCCCATTCGGACCCGGTCAGTGCCGTTGCGTTTAACCGGGACGGGTCGCTCATCTCCACCAGCAGCTATGACGGGCTCGTCAGAATTTGGGAGACCAGCAGTGGCCAGTGCATGACAACTCTTGTCGGTGAGAGTGACATAAAAGATTCGGACAAATTTCATTGTTTGGTTCTAGACAACGAAAATCCACCGGTGTCCTTCGTCAAGTTTTCACCGAATGGCAAATATATTCTGGCAGCCACAATGGACAGGTGAGATAAAAAGAAATACTCAATGTCAGCTGATCACAAATCAAATTTAGCCAACTCAAACTTTGGGACTTCAACAAGGTTCATTTGGGTAATTTGTGGAATAGGTGTACCTCACAAAATCACAACAATGATAGGTTTGGAGAGGTTTCCGCAAAAAAATTCTTTCGGATTCAACAATAAACCGAGAAGAGTCGATTGACATATCATATATGTGATTTTGTGAGGTGTACCAATTCGACAATTTTTCTTTCATTTGCTTGCTCATTTATAAAAATTTTTAAGGGAAAGCCTCTCAAATCGTACCAAGGACATGTCAATAAAAAATATTGCATTTTTGCTAATTTCTCAGTCACGGGAGGAAAATGGATAGTCAGCGGCTCCGAAGACAATCGCATTTATATTTGGAATTTACAGACGAGGGAAATTGTCCAAAAATTGGAAGGGCATTCAGGTCATTCATTCATTTCTCTATTTGGGTTTTTCATTGGTTGGTCGCCTCAGATTTGGTTCTATGCACCGATTGTCATCCCAACAAAAATATGATTGCTTCTGGTGGACTTGAAAGTGATCGAACGGTGCGTCTTTGGATAAGTGATTACTAATAATCTAGTTGCCTTTTTCTGTCTTTTCCAACCTTCCAATTTGATACTCATTTTTTTCTTGTTTGTAAAAATTTCAATCAAACTGACCAGAATACCACCGAAAGGCCTAAAACGATGCTCAAGGAAATAGTTTTCTCTCGAAGTTCAGACAACCAAATCAGAATTTATTCTTAGTGTAAATGTGAAGCATAGTTTATTCAAATCTTGCTAAATTTCTTGAGCCAATTATCCATGGTCATTTCTTTTATAAAATCATCAAAGGTTTTGTAGTCTGCCCCAGGTATAAAAGCATCTGGCATCATCTTGGCACCTAAATTAAAAACATAATACCCCTTCTTATTATCACCCTGTAATCTATTCCGAAACGGAATTTTTGTTCACACATAGGGGCAAACGAAATCATCTCCATTTTTGGGGATGATATTGTCAGTAGATTTAAAAATTTGTGCTAAAAACCGATGTGTGTTGTGTATAAAGGTCATAATTAAATTAATAACTACTGCAAATGTCGTGTTCAGTCGGCTTTATTCCCTTTCTTTTCGCCCATTGCCGCTGCAAAGGCCGCTTCGACCGCTTTTTCGTAATTTACACCGGGCACAAAAAAATCAGGGAAAAGCTCAGCCGCTGAAGGATTAGAGAATAAGTTCGGCAAACGGTCAAATTTTTACTCATCGTCAGTTAAGAAACCAAAATAAAGTAAAAGTTCAACTCACTCACCTGGATCATTGGCGTACTGAGAAAAGTCTCTGACGCCGACCTCTCTCAGCACATCTTCGTCAATTACAAAGTTTCCCGTAAAGTCACGTGAACTTTTGGAAAGAATCACGTAAGCCGCGTCAGCAATAATTGCAGGCTTTACAGAAAAATAAATACAGCATTTAAACTCGTTCGGGGAAATTCAAAAATCAACCGGATCCCCAATCCCGGGGGAAATTTGATGTTTAGGACGAATATATTGTAATACTCGCTTGGAAAACGACTTAGACCTCCCATGCAGGCAAGCCTGTAATCACAAAAAATTTCGGAGGGGGAGGGGTGGAATTTGCTCCGTAAGATTTTTGAAAAATTAAGAGAGTAAATTTTATCTCAAAATGAAATTTTTGCTAAAAAAAATTATTACAAAAATATCCAAAAAAATTTTTTATGGTGGTGGCTATTGGTCTCTTCGAAGACCAAAAATTTTTTCTGGTTTCCATATGAGACCGCAAAATTTTGCTCATTTTTTTGGCCCTCGTTTTGTTTTCCGTATGAAGACCAGTAAATTTCTCCAAAATTTTTAAAATTATTCGGCGTAACGAAGGTCAAAAAACCATTGATTAAAAAAACCATGTTCCAACTGTTCCTTGCTGAGAAATTGACACGCAAGTTTAAGTGAAAATTTATAAGGACGTGGTCCGGCGGTGCCGAAAAGCGCCGCCGGGAAAGAATTAGTGGGCTTCTTTTGGGGAAAAAATATGAAATTTCGAAATATTTTTGTTATATTATTTCGCTTTTTCATTATTTCGGATTTTATGAAGGGCTCAACGGTGATGCTAGGCACCCAATCAATCGCTAGTTTGTATTGTGCTGCCCGTCTGAGAATGGAGTCTTTTTTTGTTGCTTCTTTCACTTCATTAATTTTTTTGCCTTTGACTGAGGGTAGGGGGTCAATTGTACTTATGCCCAGCATTTGGTCGACTTATTCCCTCCGCTCACCTTTCGGGAGTTCCGTTTCCCTTTCCCCGATGTGAGCATTTCGGTCGCAGCCGTCCAAATCGTTGTCTGCGGCCAAAGAGCGTTGACAGCAATGCCGTCCTTGCGGAACTCTTCATGCATCCCCAACACGCACATTGACATTCCGTACTTGGACATAGTATACGCTTAATTTAATGCATTTGGATGGACAAAAAAAAAGGAAAAATGGATGGCCCACCGACGTGGGGAGCGAACCATTGCTTGTCCATCAGCAACGGCGGACTCAAATTGAGAATGTGCGGGTTGGCAGACTGACGCAAATACGGCACACATTTCTGAGACCTGTTTTTGGAGAAAAAAAAAACTATTAAGCAAAGACCGGATTGTTTACCACATCAATTCAATGTTACAAATTGCAAAAAGAGGCAAAACCGTAATGGAATTTTGGAATTGTGAGGTTGGTTAATTTCTTTACTCCTTACATTAGGAAGGTTCCACGCACATTCACTGAGTGCATCAAATCGTAGCGTTTCATCGGAGTGTCCAAAGTGCCGGTGAGTGAAATGGCGCTGGCATTGTTGACGAGCAAATCAATACCCCCAAACTTCTTCACAGCCTTTTCAACCGCTTCTTGCACCTGCTGTTCTTCTCGAACGTCGACTTGGAGTGGAAGAGCCTTTCCACCGAGCTTAAAGAAAATCGTGGAAACCATCAGAAAGGATTAAAAAAAGGCAGCGTATTCCGCTAGCAAAAGGTCAAAATGGCTATTACTATGATAATTTTAATAATGAAAAGTGCGGTTTGTTAGTGCAAATTCGGCTGCCAAATGCCACCTTTTCAACTTCCTCCGCGGCACTGTAAATTGTCCCTGCCAATTTTTGATGTTCTTGCACAGACTTCGCACAGATGACAATATTTGCGCCATCTTTCGCCAACTTTAGTGCAATTTCCTTGCCAATGCCACGAGACGCCCCCGTAATGAGAATGGTTTTGCCGAGAAATTTCCTAAATTTAGATTATTCAATAAGTTGAATAAAACGATGCAGGACAAGTTGGCAACAGAGAAATGTTTTACGGAATAATTTTGAGTACGTCAAACAAGGGCGTAGCCAGAAGTTTTTCAGGGAGGGAGGGACTAAAAATGATCTATCTATATTTAGAGGTGCTTTTTCCATATCATCCGGGCACCTCTTTTTCTCATACCAAAACAATTTTCAGAGGTGTTCGGCGGTGCCGATATTTGCGGTCCAGACTTTTGCGGTTCGGACATTTGCGGCCCCAGCTAAAATCGGAATGACCAAATTTTTTCTAAATTTAGCGGCTAACTGGTTACGAAACGGATTCCCTGTGATCCAAAAGCAACGTCGGAACTCCATGTGCGAAAATGATCAAATTTAGTGTTCGGCAGGGAGCAAATGCTCGAAAACGCCCTTAACTAACCGTGACTGTAATAGATTTAAGAAATTGTTCAAAATTTTCATAGTACTCGTTACTTTTAACGGTACTTATATGGTTGGTACGCCACAAATTTTATTTTTTTTTAAACATCATAGTTTGCTTGAAAAGTCATTTATATGGGTTTCAGGGACGCTGAACACGATTATGACATCTATTTAGACCAAATTCGAACCCCGGAACCGGATTTGACTCAAGGTCGAAATCACCAAAAACTCGAAAATTCAAATTTTTCAATAACAACCAAATGCAAAGAAACAACAACAATGAGGAATCAATTTTCCATGACTGTACGAAGCCATAATGTTAGACATGGGAGGATGAAGTAAATTTTAAGCGTTGTTATTGAAAAATTTGAATTTCCGATTTTTTTGGTGATTTCGACCTTGGGTCAAATCCGGTTCCGGGGTTCGAATTCGGTCTAAATAGATGTCATAATCGTGTTTAGCGTCCCTGAAAACCATATAAATGACTTTTTAAGCAAACTATGACGATTAAAAAAAAAATTTGTGGCGTACCAACCATATAAGTACCATATGTACATATATGCAATTGAAAGCGGGTAATTTAGTTCTAAGGTGATTTAAGAGCCTTAAAGGCATCATGGAGTTTAAGGTCCCGTTTTTTTAATTTTTATGTGGTCTAAACCACATAAGTACCCACGAATCCGGCCTTTGACCAATTCTGAACCCCGAACCCGGACAGGTACTTATCCCTTTTGCGACCCCCCCTGAACTTTTAAATAAAAAGTCGTTTCTAGGGTAATGAAGCAAATTAAGACAGTTCATAGGATGAAGAAATCTAAAAAACAATTGCCACTGAAGGGATTCGAACTTCATGTAAATTTGAAGTCATTTTTGGTGACTGTCGAACAGACCACTAGGCCAAAATTCAAATCTTTATTGTCGTTAGAGCCAAAAACCGAGCGGCTGTGTATATGTTGCACCCGAATCGGGTACCCGATTTCAAATCGGATACCCGATATGAAACGAACATTGGTGGGTTCTAACGAACATAGCCTAAACCATTCAAAACCCGAAACTAAGTAGGGATGCGGTTCTATACCGCAATTCGAACAGAAAATTTCAGGTTTCTATGTTCATATGAACATGTTCAAAACATTGAACAAACATTAAAGCTGATTTCAAACTTCGAAAAAGTTTGTTGAGTTTTTGACATGTTCGGATAAAACATTGAATGTTTGGCAATGTTCGTCAGAACCCACCAATGTTCGTTTGAAATCGGGTACCCGCGATGATTTGGTTTTAAATCGGGTGCAACATACATATATATGTATGTACTTAATTATGCTTATTTTTTTTTTGCTGTTTTGATCATTGGTACTGAAAAATCCACTTTTCACTGGGACTCAGTTGGCCAGTGTTCAGATGGCTTCGGATCGAGTTGTATTTGATCTAGATCGATTTGTCGCGTCGAAGTTATCGATTGATACCAAATTTACCAGGTATTGAAATGTGTTTGGGTTTAGTCATTTCGGTACTTATACAGTTTACACCCCATAAAAAAATTTTTGTTTTTAATGATAAAAAATGTTTCCAAGGTTTTTCGCGGTAGATAATCACGAATCCGGCATCCATTTCGACCCAATAGGACCCTTAACCCGAGTTCGACCAAAAATCCTGAAAGTCCCAATTTTAAAAAATGCCCAAAACCAATTCAAATGCACGAACGGCAGCATCGACTGGAGGACACAAAAGACGTTCAAAAATGCAGAGAAAC
>JAKKIK010000221.1:0-40369 GCA_024500135.1 Heterodera carotae
ATTCAGAGGGGGGCTTTATTCAGGGGGGGCTCTACTACAGGGGGGGCTTTATATTCCAACCCCTCTCAAAAGGGGGGCTTTAATGCAGGGGGGGGTCTCTACCACAGGGGGGGGGCTTTAATATAGGAATTACGGTATTTCATTTTACAATCCTTTCAAGTAGCGTATTTCCTCGAATAGCCGCCCCGGGCAGCTATTTTTTGTAACCCCTCAAGGGGGGGGGGGAATTGTAAGGGGGGAGGCAAATGGAAAGTTCGGCTATTTTTTGATCAAATAAACTTTTGATTCACACATTTCGCCAAATAATTTTATCGAATTACTGATTTTCATCTAAACAAATCAATTTCTTTAAAAATTCTTGCCAAATATTAATCTTCTTGTCATAACGCGCCTCCTGAAGTAATATCCCCGTATTAGGGTTGTTCACAGTCGGTTAACCAAACCGAAACAGAAAACCGGATTTTTTTGGGCCAAAAACTGAACCGAAAACCGGGGGTCGGAAAAGCGGCCTTATCAACCCAGGGGTAACAAACGACCGGCTTCAGTTCGAAAGGTGAAAGGTCGGCCCATCCCTGCAGTATACCTGAATATTTATCTGGGTTTGTTTAGAGAATTTGTCTTAAAATGATCAATAAATCTCATAAATTCTATTTTTTAATATAAAACTTTATTGGATATTGCTAATTTCATTTAAATCTCCTAATAATCCTCAAAAATTAAGAAGATAAGTGTTAAAAAAATTAACAAATCGTGAGAATCAAATTTTGAACCTATACCTACAGATACCACTGAGACAATAGCATAGACCAATCGGCCATTAATCATTTTTATTAGTTTTGAATATATGTTCTCTTTCAAATTAAAAAATCAGTTCACACGAGATCGGTATTCTTCTGCATTCATTGTCAAGTGATTCAGGAAAATATTTATTTTAGTGCAATTGACGAAAACAAATCTTAAAACTGTGGCATTTTTTCGTCAAATAAATATTAACTCATATTAACACAAATGGTAGAAGGATGCCCAAAAGTGTCGGCTAAAAGCCATAATCAAAAAAGTTAGTCTATACAAAAAAATTTCGACAAAAATAATTGGGATTTTGGCACGGAATGGCCCTTCTCAATTTTCATCTATTCATCTTTCAGCAACATTCGACTTTTTGTAACCATTCAGCTTCTGAACCTTTGTACGGTTGACGCTTTTCCAAGCGAAACAATCCTTTTATGCCATGGTCTTTTATGGACTCTTCCGTTGTGCGCGGATGGTTGACACTCAGTTGTGACACAAAGATGGAAGGATCTGTGTTAATTTCTCTTTTAGAATTAAAATTAAAATTTAATTTAAAGTATTTATGCGAATATTTGTTACGTTTTATAAAATTAATTGGAGGGTCTTGGTTAGCGATCGGACAAGACAATACAAATATTTGTACCATTACAAAAATACTATTCTTTTATTGTTATTAAATGAAAATTGAAAAAAACCAATAAACCAAAAACAAAAGAAAACTAAAATTTGTATTGGTTATTGGTCATTTTTAAAAAAGGAGGTACCTACCTACCTAGTTTATATATTAGTCTATGTAGGACCTTATTGGCCAGAATAACGAGAAAAAAAACCAATGCAAATCAATAACAATAGAAGAACAACCAAGAGTAATTGTATTGGTTTTATTTTACAAAAACTCTCTGATTGTATTGTATTGGTTTTGCTTTACAAAAATTCTGTTTGTATTGGTCTATGAAGGACCAATCCAAAACCAATATCAAGAGTATTTAAATATTTTTATTAATGTTAATTGAAAGATGGCAGATGCATTTCAATGTCCAAGTACCTTCAATTTCCTGTCGATATTCCATGTTATATCGGAGAATTCCGAATAGGCTCTGATCCTGGCGATGACATGTCTTTGCAGCAATTGTTGCATCATTGCAAACAATCGTCTGGCCACTTGGCACCATGCAGTCCGCCTCGGCGGCACAAAGCAATGCCATGAAATTGGACAGCATTTGTTCAAGTACGCCAAAATATTAATCAAAAATGCTGGGCTTTTCGAAAAATTTCTCAATAAAAATTCGTCTTGAAAAGCGATTTGCAGAATTTTTAATGTTTGTTATGTTGCCTCAAAGACAGATTTTCAAAAAAAAATCCAGTTTACACAATTAAATCTTAGTACGCAGCACGGATTTATAGGAATAATCAGATATGATCTGATTATACATGAATTTTTTTAATGATTCAAAAAAGAATCCTTAAAATTCGTTTTAATGATTGACCAAAAGTAAATTCTTGGAATTCATGGCGAAACTTTTTACATTTGCAATTTTAATTTTGTCATCTATTTATTTTACACTTTTAGGTTCTTATTTTGAGTCTTTCCACAGTATAATCCGGTTTATAAATAATTATTGACTAATTTGAATTACGAATTTTTACATACCATTTCATTAGTTGCCGCGTTTGCTCAGTTTTATGTAAAATGATAAAACTAGCTTCAAATTGGGGCGGGTCGGTGTTGTTTTGAGCAAAAATTGAGTGGTGTATACAAACGGATACACTTTTTTTGGCTCAAACATTGTGTACATGGGCAAGAATTTTAACATTCCTGAAATTCTCAAAAAAAACATAGTAATTTGTTGCTTTTTAAAGAACTCCAAGTTTTCGCATGTTTTCATGCTTTATATATTGTAACTATTTTGAGAGTTGCTTAATCGCTATAAATAACTTATTAAAGACCTCGAACTTTGAAAATATTAAAATTGTAAGATTGTTTGCCGAAAAAGTTGTAAGTTCCAAAAACTTGCTCATGTCGAAAATGGGTAGCGGATTTAAGAAATGCCCATGGTGGCAGATTTAGGAAACGCGCCATTATGGCTTACGCGAAGCTTCGAATTCAAAATTCCATTTTTGTCGTTCATGAAAAAGTTATTCCCGAAAAAGTCTCTGATGCCCATTTTCCCGATGTTGGATATGTCCGTCCCCGCTTTAGCTTCAATATTAATTTTTTACCCATATGAGTAACCATGTACATTCCATGTGTAGAAACTGAATAAATTATATTTTGATGTGTATATTGCCATGATATACAGGCATTCGCATTGTAATATTTCGCCACTTACAGCCTGGCATTTGTACTGCGTTAATGGTGCCATTTTGAATTGGCTCCAAAAATTTGTCCATGTTATTGCTTTCAAACACAACTGAGGTGTCCAGCCAGACAACAGTGTCTTGCTCAGTCAGGACATCATAAAATAGAAAAAGTATTTTATATTATTTTAATTTATTCAGTCCTTTCAGTACCGCAATTACAAAAACTTTCCAAGAAAAACTGTGCGGGTCTCGCACACGATCATCAGTCATTTGTGAATAATTAAAGATCCGCCATTCCAAATGGCACACCAAATTTAGTTGCTTCATCTTAGTAAAAAAGAAAGAATAAATAAATAGTTACAATATAAATATACATTTAAATAAATGCATACTTTTTAGCAATTGCGCTTGCGCAAACAAAATTTTGTATAGACGTGCTAGGACGTTTCATAAAATTGCCACTTTGGAGAGTCAAGAACAGATTCTAAAACTTGGTCCGGACTCTCCAAAGTGGCAGTTTTTACGAAATAACCTGGCGACTGAACAATGACCCTTCTTCCTTGTGAATATGAAAAGTTTAGACCAAATGTGTCCGAAAAAGGCCAAAAAATTGGCCATTTTCTTGGATTTTTGTTTTTTGCCATAATTTTTTGCTTTGTTGAATAAATTACGGCTAGTTTCATTTAATTAAAAACTTTAATTTCAATTTACCCGTTGCTTATTTTTTGAAATCGTGCCCAAATCATACACAATAATTCGCTGTTTGCACCCAAAATGTTCTTTTATGTTTGTGATCAACACTCGTAGTGGTTGATAATAAATGTCATTGGCTGCTGTCACGAACACATATTTTGCCTGTCCGGGTTTTTTGACCTGAAAACAATTATTTATATTATGAATTATTAGGTGGAATAAACTGGGCAAACAGTAAATGACTTTTTAATTAAACTCGATTAATTATTAAATTTTTAATTTAATTTCAATTAAATCCAATTGATATTTGATGATTTGATAAGCACATTGATTCGTATTTCATTCAGTTTGATATTTCGAATTACTTTATTTGACCATCATCTGACCTCAATTTTATCTTTTACTGCGTGTTTGTCCGAAAGTTTGTAGCGATCCAAAAGCCATTTTAGCGAGCAATCGAACTTTTGGCCATGGACAATGCGCGAGTCGTTCAATTTGAGCGAGTAAACCATCTAATTAAAATTAATTAAAAAGGCACACTTTTTTAATAACATTTTCGCCCTCGCAGTCATTCGCATCTGCGGCATTTTGACTTGCATTCGACATTTGTGAAGCTAGAAATTTGGGAAGCGTAATTTTATCACTTTTTCTAATTCTTTGAGTGTAATTTTAAAAAAATGGAAGCTTACGGTAAGTGACGCGCGAGAATTTGAATGCCTTGGCAGTCGATGATGATGATCCCTGGGATAATGGCATTGATTCTTGAAATAATGAAGCTGATTCTTCCGCTGTTTTGTGGGATGTTTGCTCAAGGCACTAATGAAAAAATTAGAAATTTTTGAAAATCCAGTACACAAAAGCTGACTTTCGTTTTGCACAATTTTGTGCCAAATTTTTCACAAGATGTGAGATTGTCCAACAAATTGATTAGCCCATAATCTTCCAAAAACACTCCAAATGGAAGAGCATTTTCAAATTCCCTAATAAGCGGCTCGGATTCTGTAAAAAAAAAGGCAAATTAAATTCAAATTTTATGAGTTCAACTTTTGGTGAGGTTAATTTCGCTTTTTGTCGCCATTGTATTGATTTGTTCCGTGCTTAAGATGCCGCCAATGCCAAAACTTAAATGGGAACAGATTACAACCTTATTTAATTTTTACTTTGCAAATTCAAATAACCTAGAATCAAAGCTGATATTTCCGTCATTGACTTTGGCAATGATCATTCCATGCCATTCTTTGCCTTCCATCACTTTGGCACACTCATCGAAATGTCCGATTCCATTTGTGCGCACTTTTCCGTGACGAAATCGTCTTACGAACTTTGAAGTTCCATTAATCGTGCTTTGATAGCAGAGAAGAAGCCTATGAGTAAATAATTTAAAACGGAAAAATTAAATTTCGATAAATTTAAAATTCAAAATTCAAATAGTAATAAATTTTACCGTTTGCAGTCATTGTGCATTGGAATGAGCCCATTTGGCACATTGCACGTGGTCCAAGGCCCAGACTCATCGGAGGGCAAAAGCCTGGTTGTTTTTTAAAAGTAATTTGAATTTTTAAATTATTACTTTCCTGTGACATCAAATGGCTCAAGGGCACTTAAAAGGACGAAGAGCAAAAGGAGCAAATGAATCATTTGCTAAAAGAAGTTCAAATTTTATTTTGTTTTTTGCTAGCATAATATTTGATTTTTCTTGAAATTGCGCGTTGCGCAAAAATTCGAATGGTCAGGATCTTTTTTTTAAACTTAATACCTTAAAAAAGCATTTGAAATAATAATGAAATAATTAAGAATTATTTTAGTGAAAATAAAATCCTTCTCGCTTTCCAAATGCTTTAAGGGCAAATGATAATTACAACGCCGTAGGGCGGGGTTTTTTTTTGAGTCCGGAAATCCATTTTTTGAGAAGATTTTATTAAAAATATTCGAATCCCTGACTTTATGGGTTCGTATTCCGGGCCTTTTTTGACATCCATTTTAACGTTTTCAGCCCAACCCAAAAAGATGGCATTTGTGTCCCACGGAGTAGCATTTAATTCGAATTTAAATTTTTGTGTCAAAATGGAACATTTTATGTAAAATAAAGCATGACTAAGTGCCACAAATTTTATTCTCGCATAATTTTAAATGTCAGCAAATTCATCGGTGGAAAATTGGAAATAAACAAATAAAATTCCGTAAGAAGTCATCGAAATTTTCGCGTTTGTCTCATCGCCTTTGCTTCAATGAAATGTGAGAATAAATACAAATTGACACAAGCATATTTGTGAAACACGAAAAAGTCGACCCTCTCCCCCCCGCCCATTTTTTGGCCGACAAATCACTCGACAAATTCTCTGTTTATCAGAGGGGCTTAGATGAGGGGTGATTTACTATTTAAGATCTGCCAAATCGAAGCGAAAAAGCAGCATTCAACTGAAGCGCCGACCAATACCAAATTGCGTACAATTTGGCTAGCCTATTATTTGATTTTCTTGAAATTGGGTTAGAATGGCCTGGATTTTTTCTTGATTTTTAAGTTAACATATTATAAAATTATTTGAAAATAATTAAGAATAATTAACAGAATTAATTTTAATGAAAATGAGATTCCTCTTCGCTTTCCAAACGCTGATCTTCTTTATGCTATTCGGCGTAATTTCCAACAAAGCGAATGATTGTTGCGGAGAAAACGTAAAATAAACACTTTAAATTTTTATATTGTAATAAATTTTTTTAGATGGTTTACTCGCTCAAATTGAACGACACGCGAATTGTCCATGGTCAAAAGTTCGATTGCTCGCTAAAATGGCTCTTGGATCGCTACAAGCTTTCGGACAAACACGCAGTAACAGATAAAATTGAGGTGATGATGAAGGTCGCTTAATAATAAAACTGATAAAAAAAAGGTTTAGACTTTTTTTAGACTGATCAAATGGGTATTAATTCGTAGTATCAGTTAATTGGACCAATAAAAACCCAAAAATATTTGTATTTTTATTGGTTGATCAATTTTTTACAAAATATCGCTGGTAATTTTATTTTTATCTATTGACCGATTGATTGGCCAACGAAGGATCAATAAAAAGCACAATTAATTGATCAATATATTAGTTGGTCCGAGTTTCCGATCTCAAGTATTAATTGGACTTTTTTAGGTCAAATACCCCGGTCACCCAAAGTTTGCATTTGTTATGGCCGCGGACAATGATCATTACCAATTTCATCGCAATTCTATTGCAAGTATCAAAGAGCATTTTGGTTCCCAATCGCGCATCATTTTTTACGATTTGCAAACAGTGCGAAAAAATTCGGATTGGGTAAACTGAGACAAAAATATGTTTTTATTAATTAAAATTTGTATGAATAAATTTAATTAAAACAAAAATTTGAACAAAAATAATTAATTGCCTGTATAAACAAACCACAAATATGAAACTAAATGAGCATTTGATTAAAAATTATTACTTTAATTCAAAAATATTTTTACCCATTGAAAGGTGAACGAATTGAACAGCATCTGTAAGTTGGAATGGTTCACGTTCGATTATTCAACAATGGATGATCGCTTGCGCTTTCCAAAAAGCAGTTCATGGAGAGTGTTTTTGCTCGCGGTACTTTAAATTTGCAAAAATATATTTATTTCTTTTTACAATTAAAGCAAGCGCTTTCGGAATACGACACTGTCGTTTGGCTTGACTCGCCAATTGAGTTTGTTAGCGACAACTTGGCCAAGTTTTTGGCGCGGATTCAAAACGGCACAATAGGGCCAGTACAAATGCCATCCCGTAAGTGGAGAATTAATAATTTTTTGTAAACGAAATAAGTGAGGCTTCGGGATTTTTATGAATGTTTAATTACAGTTTACACTGAGGCAAAGGAGGCAATGCACAAGTCTACTCGCCCGGGTAAATCTCTTTATAGCAAAATATTCGATTTCTAATCTGGCATTCGATTTGAAACAAACATTTGAGTTTGGACAAATATAGGGTTTAAACACACGAATTTCTAATTGTTTTCAAATATGAATTCAGCCCCCATTTCGAACATTCGAGATATGGTGTAGAATCACGTCTCGTGCTTTGTTTTTCAATGCCATGTTTGTCAACTTCAAATTCAAATCGGGTACCCGATTTCTAATAAGTTACCCCGCGACAATCGGCGGTGATTTTGCAAATCGGCTGCAATATACACTTACATAAATAGTAAATTTGATTAATTAAATTAAATTCAGGAATGTTTACGTTCTTGCCGCTGTACACCAAATTTGATGGAACAAAAAAATATTTTTACGACAAATTCCCGTCCAATGACCCGCCAAAATTCAAAAAAAGTTTTATTATTTTGCACAAGACTGAGCAAACGCGGCAACTTATGAAGTGGTATATTTATCAGACTATCGAATGAACAACATATGCAGGTGTTAAAATACCAAAGAACATGAATATAGTGTAGATAAATGCCAATGTCCGGATGCCGGAAAAATGCCAATGTACGGATGCCGGACCTTCTTTGGTCTGGATTCCGGAGGGGTCCTGGATTTTGGACTTTTATTTTAGGCATCCGGTCCCATCCCTGATTAGAATAGAAAGATATTTTAAAGTATTTTCAAGGAGCCAAATGTTCCAAATACATTTTTATAATTTTACTAAAAATGCGTTAAAAATAAATAAAAATTTTCATGGCTTTACTTTGTGCTGCCTCTCCAACCTGCATGGGAAAGCAAACACAGAGCGGAGATCTTGGCGAGGACGAGAATCTTTTAAGCGTATTGCTCTATAACATGGAATTCCGTGAACAAATTAACGGTTTTTTTAAATAATTTCATTCTGAAGTTTTGGCAATGGTTTAGTTTTGTGGTCCCGATGGAAAAAAAATCCTTAAAGTCCATAAGGCTAATTTCTGGGCTTAAAAAATGTGCTGAACCTGATCACGAACCTAAACTCGGACTTTGACATGTCATTTATTTTGATTTTTTAAATTTTCGAACATGAAAAGTATCAAGCTCGCTGATTACAATCAAACATGGGTTCGCTTAAATCCAAAAATCTGATGCTAATTCGAAATAAAAAAAGTTGAAATTTTCAAATTTAAGAATTCAAATTTTTCACTTTTTGACATTTGGTCGAATTAGCATCCAGGTTTTCGGATTTGAGCGAATTGTGTGTTTGATTCAAAATCAACGAACTCGACAACCCCAAGAAATTATTTTTTACAATTTCTTTAGGTTCGAAATTTTGAAAAATCAACTACTCGATGAAAAATCATAGACAATGTCATGTATTCGGATTCATATTGGTGATCAGCCCATTATAAGCCCAGAAAAATAAGCTTTACGGGTTTTTAGAATTTGTTTCCATTGGGACCACAAAACCAACCATTGCCCGAATATATTATTCAAAATTTAATTTAATTAATTAATTAATTAAAATCAAAATTCACTTAGATATTTCTTAGTTTTTTTATTTGATTCAAAAATTGCATTATATTTTTAAATTCTCAAATTCAATATTTAACCAACAAATGAACACAGACGCTTTATTTGTGCCACACGTGGATGCCGAGGGAGTTCATGATTTTGTCCAAGTTAATGTGAATGGCAAAGAGGGACTGTATCAGTGGGCATACCGCAAGGCGTTCAGCGGTTCAGCAGCTGACTGGTCGAAAGTGATCAAATGTTGAGATGGAGAGGACAAATCGCAAACACTGTAAAAGCAATTCTCACAAAGATTCATCGGCGGAAGAAAAACTTTTGGTCATGTCACAGCCGGAGAAAAAATAAATTTTATGCAAAATTAGTGTGTTTACTATTGTTATTCCGTTTCAAGCCCGTGTCCAAAAAAAATTTTCGCGGGAGGGGACCGGAAAAAATCGGAAATTTTCACAAATTTTTGGTTTCAGGGTGGGGTGAGGGGGATTAAAAAAAAATTTTCCTTTTGCTTGGGAAAAAGCAAAATTTTCCCATTTTTTTCGATTTCGGGAGAGGGGTGGAATTCCCCCCTTCCCCCCCCCCTGGATACTGGCCTGTTCCGTTTGATATACATAGCAACAGGGATGGGACTTGTCTCGTGCCTATTGGCTCATCTCTCGTGAAAATTTCATGTTTTTTGGTCGTCTTCTCATTTCTCGTATTTTGCCACGAGACATGAGACAAATATGCACTGGTAAGAATGCCGATTTGAGAAGAGAAAGCTGAGGAAAATAAGGGAAACTCTTTTACCTCTTAAAAATTAAAAACATATTTTGGATGATGTTTAATTCGCTGACCACGTAAATCATATCAGTTCTCGTGCAATTCAAAATCCATATTAATAAATCAATTTTATCAAATACTTCAGCATAATCTTCAAATTTATTTGCTTAACGCTCGCCAGTCTTTGAAGGGATGGCTTTTAAAGCGACGTCATCGTTAGTAGTTGCCCTTCAGCTCCTGGTACTGCTTGACTATGTCGACGAATTTGTAGCGACAATTGAACGTGTCCAAGTTAAAAGTGCCGTCCAAAGAAAGTTGTTTCTCCGTATTGTATCGTACCTTTAAATACGAATCAATGGATAAGCTGACCTTTCTCTTTTTTGAACCAGTACCTGAGGAAGTTCGGTGTAAACACTTTGGTTCAGTCTCTCCAGCGTGGGGTATAAATATGTCCGGTTGAACATTTGCTCATGCCAGCATTGAACAGCTTCGGCGTCTTTGTCCAGCCGCATTTTGTTGGCGAACATGAACGGATTGTTTGAGCCTTTTAAATAATTAAAAAATATTAGTGAATTTAATTAGTTTCAGAAATGATATAATTGGTTTGGCTGTTCTAAGATGAAAATATAGACTTTAAAGTTTATTCATTGGAATTGAAGAGAATATAGTGAATCAGAAGTCCCTCCATTTTAAACCCCCTATAATAGAAATCTACTCAGGATTGTATTGAAAATTACGGCGCTTTTATAGAGGAAATACAGTATTTAAATAATTAAAAATATATAAATTTAGTAAATTTACCATTTAAGTGCGGCACCAAATCCTTTAAACCGAGGATGCAAATGCTGTTTCGCTTTATCCCACTGTTGCACAACTCAGGTACCGCATGCATCCAAAGAGTCATCCTTCAAACATTCACATTTACATAATTAAATTACATATATTTGAAACTTAATTATATCCGATGTTTGTTAATTATCTGCGTCCAGATTTTCAAAAAAAAAATTATACTCTTATCAGAGAATTCATGTCACAGAATGTATGAATCTGCACTATACGGTTCCGAGAAAACGATTCCCGTAATAAAGCGCTAAAAAACAGATAATTAACAAGCACCAAATATACTTAGTCAATATGACAAATTGAAAATTCAATTATATTTAAAAATATTTATATTTATGAGTTTTAATTAAACACCTCGTGAACCCAGGGGCCAATTCTTTGTCATAGCATTTCTGAGTAAATCCCCCGGGTGCGTTCAAAAAATCATTTGCAGCCAAAGTCTGTATGAAAAACTCGTCAACGCCAGTACCAAAACTAAAAAAGGCAATGAACTAAAATTATGAATAAATATTTACGAATTTAATTGGTCCAACATAATGGACACGTCCAACTCATACAGAAGCCAATCGACGAATGCCCTCGTCAAGCTCATTTGGCAATTGCCTTTGTTCTTTTGGAGTACCAAATCGGCACGGTTTCTGGTCGCTAAATGGGGGAAAAGCATAAAGAAAAAAGTAAAAGCATTGCGCTTAAATATACATAGAAATGTTACAATTTTGTTAGAAGCCCCCAAATAATAGACTTTCTCCAATGTTATTCGGGAATTCTAGTCCCTAACCTAAAAAGTATCCCGTTTTTTCGCTCCCTGAATTCTTTTAAAAGCTTAAAAATTGGCACTAAATAATGGATAAGTTACCAAAAAATACATTGTCACTGCCGAATTTTACACGGCTTAAAAACCGAACCACTGCCCAATTAAATTGGAACGCCATTAATCAACATGCATTATATTTAATAGTTTGTTAACACACCATTTTTGAACAGCTTCAAATGCTCCAAATGCCAATTATTCTTGTCAAAATCAAGGTGAAATGAACCGATGTGTGTGTATTGAATGTCATTGACTCCGTTCATCCATTTGAATATTTGGACCAATTCATCGTTTGTCTTTAACTGCACATCATCATTCTGTGAGGAATTTAAAGAGAAGGGGGCTCTATTAGAGGGACAATTTATTACAGGTAGAAATCGGAAATCCTGACCAACCCCATATATTGTTGATTATTATTTCTTCTTCAACCAATTAATATTTGATCAATATGTCGGTGCTTTAATTAATTATTATTCATCACTCGTTTTTGGTGTGTTATGATAGGAAATAAGACAATCCCCTCTATACTAATCCAGCCGAGGCTCCGCCCATTTTTTTTGCTCAATTAAATTGGCGTTGAAGTAGTTGTTTTCTGTCATTTTGTTCAAGCGCAAAAAAGAGAACGAAATGATGAGAGAGTATGTATTTGGATGGAAAAAGAAAAAAACATTTATGCACATCAAAATAAAGAGGTGGGATTGAGAGAAGGGAATGAAGAGAGAGAGAAAAAGATACAAAAAAGCTTAAAGAAAGATGGAAGAGTGTTCTCAAATTGATCAACATCTACCAATAAACAAAAGAGTGAATACCAAAACAAATCATTATGAAATTAGGTGCTAAGCCATCTTCTAGCATACCAATAAGAGAGTTGTCATCTATGTCTGTAATTGGTTTGAAACACATTTGTATTATGATATGATTGTTGATTTCATATTTGGTGTTAATTTTTTTAGATTCAGATTTTTTGCTTTTTTATTTACAGTACATGGAATGTTTTTCATTATTTGTTTGAATAAATTATTTCAAATTGGATTTTTTTTTTCACATAAAAAGGGTTAGCTAACTCATATATATATTATTCATACTTATTATAATGTTAGAAACGAAGGGTTTAACAGTTTCAAAAAGTTTTTGCATGGAATTATTACTTTTTTTTTTTTTGTCAATTTTTTTAGTTTTATTTGTGTTGTTTTTTTTCGAATTTTGAAGGAAATGCGTTTATTCATTTTTTTATGGGACGTTTTGGGAAAGTTTTATAAGCCATATTTTTTTGTATTTTAATCTTATATATATTTATGTGTTTTAGATTATTATTTTATTATTTGAACTAATAATGGTGAGGAAGAAGCAAGAATTTGATTTGGCTGATCAAAACGTTTTTCCTGAACGCCCAACAACTTCAAATATTTTGAATGTCACTGAATTTGGTTTTGAACAGTATTCTTGTCAGGAACAAGATAGAAATGTGTATTTGTCTAAACAACGAAAACGTAAAATTAATGAGCGATTGATAAATTTGGATAATTCAGACTTGAATGTTGATGTAAGGCAAACAGAATATATGAATCGATCCGAAGAAGTTTTAGCAAAAAAAAGAAAGTTTGCTTCGTTGTATAAAAAAGCAGATTTACGTCAAAATGTTATTTTTTTTGAATTAACGGCATTTGAAATTGAATGCGAGCATTGTAAAGCTATTCATTTTAATGAGGAAAAGTCATCATATAAAGGAGTTGCTAATGTATTTCATTCGTGTTGCAATTTTGGAAAAGCAAAGAAACTTTTAGAATTGTTAGATAAGTATCCGGATGAACTTAAAAAATTATTTGTTGAAGATAGTGAATTACAAAAAAATTTTTTACTTAATGTAAGAAAGTATAACAATTCATTTGCATGTGCGTCATTAGCATGTAATCGATTTACTTTTCCAAAACCTGGTCCAATTTGTTTTAAAATTTCGGGCCAGGTTTATCACGTTTTTAACCAAACAGCTCAACCTGTTGATAAAAATAGCCTGCCAACAAATGGCCAACTTTATTTTTTGGATAACGCCGATGCACAGAATATTAGACGTTTAAGTCAGGAAGATTTAAACCCGACGTTGTTGCAATTTATAGAAGAAATTTTAAGAAATTATTACCCATTTGCTCAAGCATACCAAATGATGAAAGACGTGGTTTCAGAAAAAGGTAATTCTAAAGATTTGGAAGTCAAAATGTTTTTAAGTTTTCGAGAAGGATTTGACCCGAATCGTTATAATACACAAAGGATTAATGAGGTTGCAGCTATTATTGTTTGTAATGCGGCGGATGAAATTCCACCTGCTAATATTGTTGTTGTTGAAAAAGGAACTAAACAATTGAAAAATATTTATCCCTTAGACCCAATTGTGGAACCTCTTATATATCCGTTATTTTACCCATGCGGAACAAGTGGTTGGTCGAATAATTTGAAAGATATAACTGGAAAAAAAATTACATTATGTGATTATACAAAATTTAAACTTTTTTATCGTAAGCTTCCTTTTTTGCCACATCATTACTCGAGACGTTTATTTCAACAATGGTGTGTGGATCAAGCCGCTCGCGTAGAATGGGATAGGTTAAATTTTATACGAAAACATCAAAAAGAATTAAGAGCAAGTAGCTATAAAGGATTAGAAGATTATTTAATGAATAAATGTGAACAAAATAATATTGACATCGGGAAACAAGTTGTATTGCCTTCTTCATTTATTGGTGGGGCAAGAAACAAAGATCAAAATTACATTGATTCGATGGCTTTAGTTGGTGAATATGGCAAACCCGACTTATTTGTTACATACACAATAAATCCTGAAGACCCAGATATTAAAAAATGTCTTTTGAAAAATCAAACAGTAAGTGATCGACCAGATATAGTCGCACGTGTGTTCAAATTAAAAGCTGAAAAATTGATTGAAGAAATTGTCAAAGGTGAATTGTTTGGTTCAGTTGTTGCTTATTGTTGGGTAGTTGAATTTCAGAAACGAGGGTTACCTCATTTGCATTTTTTAGTGACTTTAGATTTTAAGGATAAATATAAAAACAAAGATGATGTTGATAAATATATATCTGCTGAATTGCCTAATAAAGATAAAGAGTCATATCTACGTGATTTAGTCAAAAAATTTATGTTACATGGACCTTGTGGAGATGCGAAACTAGATGCACCATGTATGAGGAATGGAAAATGCAGATTTAAATTTCCAAAAAAATTTAGAGAAGAAACCGAATTAACTGAAGATGGTTTTGCGCAATATAAAAGGCCAAATAATGGCGAATTTGAATACAATAAAGGTGTTCGTTTAACTAACCAAAATATTGCTTCGTACAATGCATATTTATTATTGAGATTTAAATCACATATTAATGTTGAATTATGCTCAGAACTTTCCGCAGTAAAATATATGTATAAATATATTTATAAAGGGTACGATGCGGCTACTGTCGAGTGTGTTAAAGAAGACATTAATGGACAAAAATTATTGTTAAATTATGATGAAGTTAACCAATATTTGGAAGCACGTTATTTGAGTCCTGTCGAAGCATGTTATCGATTATTTAAATATGAATTACAAGGCAAATCACATTCAATAGAGCGGCTTGAGGTACATCGCGAAAATGAACAAATGATTTACTTTGAAAAGAATGAAAATACTGATAATATCGAATGCGCAATGAAAAGAAAAAGTAAATTACTTGCCTATTTTGATTTTTATAAGGAAAACCCAAACGCACCTAAATTTAAATATATTGATATGCCAAAATTTTGCACGTTTGACGAAAAAACACGAAAGTGGAAATATCCACGAAAAGGAAGTCATAAAGTAATTGGACGTATTTATACCATTAATCCAAAAAATAAAGAGCTTTATTACCTCAGATATCTTTTATTACATATTCATGCTACGAGTTTTCAAGAATTAAAAACTGTAAATAATGTTGAATATCAAACTTATGCGCAAGCGTGTTTAGCAAGAGGTTTAACAAAAGATGATGCAGAATGGGATAAGTGTTTATATGAAGCAAGTTGTTTTAAATTTCCTAAAGCTCTTCGAGCATTATTTTCAAACATATTAATAAATTGTGACCCAAAATTTCCAGGACTTTTATGGGAAAAATATAAAAACGATATGAGTAGTGACTTTAAAAAAATATTTTCTGATGATATTTCGTATATGAAAGCCTTGGAATCTATAAACAAGAATATTTCTAATCATGAAAAAACACTGAAGGATTTTGTAGATATGCCACAATTAAACGAAAAAATTATTTCTTCGGAAAATCAAATATTCGATCCGAAAAAGGATTTAGAAATTGCAGCTAATAAATTTAATTTAATGAATAAGGAACAACAAAATATTTTTGAAATTATTAAAAAAACCTTGACACAAAATCATAATAAAGCAAATTGTTTTTACATAGATGGACCAGGAGGTACTGGCAAATCATTTTTATTGACTGCTATATATCATTTAGCTCGGGGTATTAATAAAAATGTTTCGAACATGGCTTTTAGTGGAATTGCAGCAACTTTGTTGAAACATGGACGAACAGTTCATAATCGATTTAAATTACCATTAGACTTAAATGCTGATTCTACTTCTGGTATTGAAAATGATTCACAAGAGGCAGAAGAAATTATTAAAATAGATCTTTTTATATTAGACGAAGCTCCGATGGCACCTAAATATGCGTTAGAAATCATTGATAAAAAGCTTTGAGAACTTCATAAAGTTGATATTATTTTTGGAGGAAAAACAATAATATTAAGTGGAGATTATCGACAGTGCCTTCCAATAAAACGAAATGCCACTAGAAGTGAAATAATTGATTTAACCTTACCAAAAAGTATTTTGTGGAAACATTTCATAATTTTGCATTTAACAGAAAATATGCGAAAAGATCCCGATTCAAAATTTTTTGCAGAAGAAATTTTACAAATTGGAAATGGAGTGAATAATTTAATAAAAATACCACCGTTTTGCGAAGTAAATGGAAATTTGGTTGATGAAATTTTTGGTGAGATAATCCAAAACAAAAATTATGCTGAGTTATGCAATAATTGTATTTTAGCACCATATAATAGTGATGTTGATTATTATAATGAACAGGTGTTAAAAAAATTTCCTGGTAATTCTTTGATTTATTATAGTATTGATGAAGCAGAAAGTAAAAAAGCTCCAATTTTACCTGAAATCCTTAATAAATTGCAAACAAGCAGTCTTTCAAATCATGAATTAGAATTAAAAGTTAATTGTGTTACAAAATTAATTCGAAATTTAAATGTTAATGATGGTTTATGTAATGGAACTCGACTTCAAATTCTTGATCTTGGAAAAAATGTTTTAAGAGCAATGATTTTATCAGGTGACAGAGCAGGTGAAGTAGAATTTATTCCTAGAATAACACTTATTGAAGATAAAAAATTTCCTTATATTTTAAAAAGACATCAATATCCTCTTAAACTTGCTTTTTGTATGACGATTAATGGCGGACAAGGCCAAACATTTGAAAAAATAGGCATAGATTTCACAAGAAACGTATTTGCACATGGACAAACATATGTAGCTTTTTCGAGAGCAAAATGTTGGGAAAAAATAAAAGTCAAATATTCATCTGATAACAAAGACAAAACAATAAAAAATATAGTTTGGAATGAAATTTTAAATAAATAGTGAAATATAAAAAACAATAATGAAAAATATATATTTAAATTTGTTGCTCTTTGACGTCGTAAGAATATGTAAACATTAATACGTAAAGACAACACAACATAAACATTTTTCACCATTGCAAAACTATTTGTAAGTAGAATCGTTTTACTTACATCTTAAAAACTTTTTTAAAATAATATTTTCCGAAAGCAATTGTTATACAATTATTACTCCAAACTAACCATGGAAAACCTATCAATTCAATCACCAAAAAAGAAAAAAATTTTGAAAATTGAGGATGTTATTGTCGGCGAAAAAATCATGTAAAAAATTTTTTTGGATTAAAAAATTATATAATTATTAATTAATTTAGTGACATTTTTGTCGAAGTAGTTGAAATGGAATGCCGAAAAATCAACACTAAGTTTGGTGAAAAAGACGTCTTTGTTGTTGTTGTTACAGACGGTGAAAACTTTATGCAGGTAATTTAAATATTAAAATTAATAAATTTTTAAAATAATATTGCATTATAGATCACTGGTTGGGGCGTTGTGGTGCCATTAATGAAAAGACAATTTACGGAAGAAATAATTGTAAGAAAATTCAAATTATTGACTTAAAAGAATTAAAAATAAAATTAAACCTTTTGCTAGGTAATTGTAAATCCACCAGGTGATTTCTTAAATGACACCAATTCAATCCGAAATTCAAAAAAGTTCTGCTTAAACCTCAATATTAAAAAATGTAACGACGGATAAATATTCATAAAACAAGAAACAGTCAGTTATTATCGTTGTTGTTTTGTTTTTTGTTGTAGTAGTGGATTGAATGGATGTTATTTTGTAATTCTGCAGTCCTATAGATTATCGATTAGAACGTCAACAGGCTCAACAACCCAAATGTCGACAAAAGTAAAGTTCATTCTAGCTTAAAGGATTTTGTCTACAACTACAAAAACTTTGGATAGCAGAAGCCACCTACACCTTGAACCTTTTTAATTAGACAAAGCATAAAATAATTTGGACCAAAAAACGGCTTAAAAAAATTGGTATAAAAAAAATTATGAGTTGGTCGACATTTACAAAACGGTCGACATTTGAGTCTGAAACAACTCTACATTCCTTAATCATTGTTACTTAAAGTATAGCAAATGGAATGTAATACATGTGATTTTCTTAGAAAGGATATTTACGAATGGATATTTGTGGAGGGAGAAGAGACATTTACGAAAGTGTTAGGTCATTTCAAAAAATACTACTCATAAAACTGTTACCTTGAAGAGTCATATACAAATTGGCTAAGAACAGGGACACCAAAAACACCAAAACAAAGATTATAACTCTTTTTTTTGCAAATTTTTGATAACAAATGACCTAACATTGCTTTACATATAAAGAGTAAGACATGTAACCTCAATTAAGTTGTGTGTGTAATCATGTTGTATCTAGCGAAACAGTTTCTTGGAATTTAAATCACAAACCCTGTAAAAACTCATGAAAACACATTTTTCTGACAAGAATATGAAAGTACTCTAACTAATATAAGTAGAGCTTAGTGAGAGTAAAAAAATACTAATTTATTTGACTGGTTATTTTTTGCTGTAAAAACTTCCATTACTAAATATTACATACAAACTTAATTAGAGTTGAATCTAAGTCTAAATAAGATTTTATAACAAACTATGGAATTGCTTCGATCAATCCACAAATATCCACCAATAAATGTTTGTTTGCAAAAATCCATCCGTAAATGTCTGTATGTAAACCTTGGACGAGATTCATATAAATATGAAATAATATTTGTGTATAATCTAAAAAAAATACCGATTAATTCTTTATACTTATTTGTTAGGGAAAAACAATCTTTTGCACTGGATTGGAATGCTGTTCAAAAAACGATTATAATTACGGAAGTGTCCAAAAAGAATTTTTATGGAAAGAAGGTTCAAATGCCGAAATTGCCAACACCAAAAACAACATCGAATCTGGAGGAAGAAACGCCTTTTTCGTTTATTTATTGAACAGAATTGCAACTCCTGAAGATTTTCATGCAATTTTGCTTGACAAAGTAAAGGACGGAGAAACATTAGAATGGTAAGAATAAAAATAGTTTGTAACTTACTTAAATATTTAGTGACTTTCTGTTACAAATCAATAAAGTTTCGGAACCAAGAATCGTCGGGACCAAAAACCAAAAAGTTGTCGACATTTTTTTACAAGACAAAAACGGAAAACAGGCTATCTTAACTGGCTGGAATATATTTGCATCATTTATTTTTGAAGTTTTGAGTGGAAATGAAGTAAGCTAAATAAAAAAACAAAAGTAATTTTTTTTAAATTAAGGGATCGTTCATCAAGCTACGGGCAAAATACCGTATTAACCCTAACAAAAACGTTGTGACTTTTCTGTTTGGTTTTACAACTTTAATGACGATTGAATCAAAAAGCCAAAACAAAACATTTATGAACTTAGCGGATTTGAGTGGTTTGTCCGGAGTGTTAAAAAGTAAGTATACAAAAAAAAAATAAAACTGTGACATCTGTTCCGCCCAATTCCAAAACTCATAATTAAATTTTCGTAGAAATAAAATTAAATCAATTCAATAACGCCAAAAAAACGAAAAAACTTCAAACAACGATTTAAAACCAAAAATATCAAACTTGTGGTTGTTTGGCGAAGGGAGGGAATGATTCCTGCTGAGGCGCGTGCGTGTTTGTGCTGGGTGTGGGGCAGACACAGAGAAGAGATAGAGAGTGAATGGAAAAGAAAGGAGGAAGAGAGCAATGGGAGAGAGAAATTTCTGCTGAGCGCGGGGTGGGTGTGTCTGCGCGTTTGGCTGTGGAGGCATAGATAGAGAAAAGTGTGAGAGAGAGAGTTAAAAGGTTCACAAAAAAGAAAGTAAGAAAACATAGAAAAAAGAAATAGTGTGTGATTTTTTTATTTCTCTCAATCCAATTTTCTCCCCATTAGTAATTTCCTTTATTTATTCGCTAAATTTTAAGTTTTCTGTTTGCTCAAATGAATGAAAAGGAAAAGAGCAAAAGGAAGTGTTAGAGAAAGAAAGGAAACAGAGGAAGAGAAAACATTATTTAAATAAGCAAAGGATAAAAAGAGAGAGAGAGAGGGATCAGCTAGGCCATTTTTTATTATTTCCTCTCACTCGCGACTTTATTCGGATTTTATTCCCAATTACTGAGGTGCTTGGATTCTACGGTTGGTGCTTAAAGTGTGATGTATGTAATTTAAATGAATTCTGCTGATTTTAAACCTAGCCTAAAATATACTGTGAATGCTTTTTTCAATAAATGATTAAGCATTTTTATGAGAAATTTGTAGAAAGACACGTAAAAAATACGTTCTAAATATAGAAATAAGCACCTCAGCTTTGGCATTTAGAGAAGAAACTGCGATGGAATAAGAGAAAAACTAAGGAATTGAGAAGGGAAAAGATGAAAAGCAAAGGAGAAAGAAAGAAGGATGAAAATAAGCAAAGGAGAAAGAGAGAGAAAGGAAAAAGGATGAAAAGAAGCAAAAGAGAAAGAGTGAAGCTAAGAGAGAGAAAAGAATGAAAATGAGCAAAGGAGAAAGAGAGAGAGAGAGAGTGGATGAAAATAAGCTAATTTGTAAGAGAGAAGAGAGAGAGAGAGAGAGCAGGTGAAAATAAGCAAAAAGAAAGAGAGAGAGATAAATTAATGATTTGGTTCTCTAGCGGGTTTCTTGCGCCGAAGGCGCAACAACCCGCTAGTTTATATATATATTGCCTGCAAAATGATGACATAGTGCCACGACTTTTCAATCAAAAGTTTCATGCACTCCAAACACGAATTACTCTGAAAAAGAGTGAATGACTAAAAAATTATTTCTGCACAATCACATATTTATGTACATACCGTATTCTATTTGAAGGCCCCCCTCCATTTGAAGACCCCCCTAGACGACGATTGAAAAATAGAAGGCCCAGGCCTTCAATTAGAGAAAATACGGTAGTAATGTGTTACCAAACTAGTGTACGGAAAATAGGTTTCGGTAAAACGGTAACGGTAATAATACGACGGTATTTACCGCTTTACGTAAATATAGCGTATTTACCTATATTTTTTTACCGTTATCGTAGCAACGCACGCACACTCGACTACAGCGGCCGATAGGGTGGGGGGGGGCTTCTTTACACTTTGGCTGCTTTTTTGGTCACTGATACTGAAACGTCCATTTATTACCAGGACTCAGTTGTCCAGAGGCCTTTTTTTTCTTTATTTGTTATTTTGCTCTACTTGAATTTTACCTTTATTGAAATTACAAACCCTCTGCCGTCCACCTTACATAGTTGTGTCCTTTGCTATCCATGACGAATTCGTTTTCCGTCGACGTGACCAAAACGTTGGGGAAGCATTTGGACAATGAATGAATTTGATGATGGAATGCGCTTGACGATTTTTTGTCGATGGAATAGCAATACCAATTTTGGGCAACATAACTGGTGGCAAACTCCATTTCAATGAACAAATAATCCTGTCGAGGGGTAGAGAGTAAGATTTATAGAAATAATATATATCGTATTATATATAACGTATTATATATATAATATATATATATAAATATATATGTATATAAACAAAACATGGCCAATGTGTCGGCATCCCAATTGACCTGGTACACTGCTCTTATGAATGCCAACGGATAAGCATCGGCCATCCTCTTTTGCCGATTGGCATTTTTTTGGTACTGAAAGTGCGCATAACGAGCGCGGATGGACTCGCAGTCCATCGGTAACTCAGCGCCGCCAGTTTCAGCAACAGTCACCGGCGATGATTTGGTCCGCTGCTCAATGTAAGCCCTGTCATTGGCCAACACTCGGCCACAGTCAATGTCCGAGAAGTTTAGTTGTTTGACCTTGGACTAAATTAATTAATTTATTAATAAAAAATGGCCCGTAAAAAAATCTGACTTTGATTTTGCGAAATCGGGCGCCACATTGTCCAACTGAAATGAGGAAGACAAGTGCCAACTTGATTAGTAGTAAATCGTCCTTCATTTAAGTCCCCCTGGTAAACAGAGAATTGTTGAGCGATTGGACAGCCAAAAAAAAATGGGGGGTCGACTTTATTCGTGTTAACCTTTCATCTGCTTGTGTCATTTTGTACATTCATTGAGGCGAAGAGCGATGATGACAAACGCGATGGTTTCGATGATTTCTTATGGAAATTTTAAATTTATTCCGATAAATTCGTTGACATTTAAAAATAATACGAGAATAAAATTTGTGGCACATAGTCATTCTTATTCATAAAAGGTCCCATTTTGACACAAAAATTTGAACTCGAAGTAAATGCTACGCCGTGAGAAGACACAAATAAAACGTTAAAATGGATGTTGAAAACAGATTTATAATTATTTTCAAATGTTTTCATAATGTTTATGCTCGATTTAAACCAAATCGTCGCGGGTACCCGATTTGAAACGCGGCATCTTAACTTGACCTGGTACACTGCTCTTATGAATGCCAACGGATAAGCATCGGACATCCTCTTTTGCCGATTGTCATTTTTTTGGTACTGAAAGTGCGCATAACGAGCGCGGATGGACTCGCAGTCCATCGGTAACTCAGCGCCGCCAGTTTCAGCAACAGTCACCGGCGATGATTTGGTCCGCTGCTCAATGTAAGCCCTGTCATTGGCCAACACTCGGCCACAGTCAATGTCCGAGAAGTTTAGTTGTTTGACCTTGGACTAATTCATTTATTTATTTTGGCTGTCCGTTTTTCAGTGCAAATGATACAATGGTTGTTTGGGTTGAAGTGATGATTGTCGAGGCCGCTAGTGACGTTGAGCCTTGGGATCTAATTTTCATTAGTGCCTTGAGCAATCATCCCAAAAAACATCGGAAGAATCGACGGACGTCATTACCCCAACGATTAACGCTATCCCAAGGACCAAAGCCATCATCCCAAGGATCGACGCCATCTTCACAACGATCAACGTTATCCCAACGACTTTCGACATCGGCTAGTCCAATAATTAATTCAACCCAAAAACCTTTTTCATTTGTTCCAATTACACGGCTTAAGGGCAATTTTTTTGATTGGTCTAAAGCGTGCAAGGCAAACATAACGGCAGAAGAATATGATAGGTAAACAGCTAATCTTAATTTTCTGCCGGGAATAATGCCATGAAAAATCATGCAAAAAGTGATTTTACCGAGGTATAAACTTCAAGTTTAAAAATATTCTTCAAATTATTTCTATAAACTCTGTTTAGAAATTAAAAATGCTTTTATTACAGCCAACTTTCGGGGAGCATTTTTAAATTCTGGATTTTTGAGAATCAATTTAGTAATAATATGTTTTGGAATATTGGGTGGGAAAAAAACAAACACTTAAAGTCGGTCCTTTGGGAGGGGGCGGGGAGGGTGCATTTTTTGATTTATAAAATGTTCAGTAAAAAAATAACCAAAGTTTTCAAAGTGTCTAGTATTTCTGACTGCCAATTAATTAAGAACCTTTCTTTATAATTTTTTTTTGTTTGTTTTTATTTTTGCCAAATTAAGGTTGTTTCCAAAGAATGTCGACAAATACCTGTTCGCATCATGGTCAGGAGGTTGCGATGGGCTTGCAAATCAAATGGTAATTTAAACAAAAAATGATGCTACAATAATTTGATCGTTTAAAGTCCTAAAGCTAATTACATATAAATGTATTTATTTGTTTTAGTGGCTCTTTGCCTCGTTGTATGGCATTGGCAAACCATTTGGGCGAATGCCACTTTCAACAGTGTACCAAAAATGCCAAAAATCGAAGGGACCACATGTAACAGAAGGGGAGCACGAGCTTGAAAACCTGTTCCCGATTTATTCGAGTCAAATCAAATACATTGTAAAGAGTCATTTATTTATTCGATTTTATGTTAAAATTGACACATTTAGAAACCGGAAGACGTGAAAAATGACACCTTTTTTATGAAAGGATTTGCGCCACATTGTTGTGCAATAGAGGACCCGGAAAAATTGGCAAAACGGTCATTTTCGTAAACGAATAAATATGAAATTCTTTATTTTTAGATATGCAATTTCTAGCAGAAAAGAGAAATACTTAATTGTTGATGTATTCTCTTAAATTGATTATTTTTTAATTTTATTCGACCACATTAATTTTTTATTTAGGGCTATTATTTGCAGTCATACAAATTCTTTGCAAATCGCAGAACGGAAATTTGTCAAATTTTCCAATTTGGGCCCAGCATTTGCAAAACTGTGGAGGCTTATCAAAAAGAATTATTCAGGTAGAAGAAACTTAAAAATTATGCATTTTATTAAAGTCCCAACTTCGTCGCCAAATGGCCAATGCCAAAACGGCGCTATGACAAAATAACCCCCATAAATTAATTTTCAAATTCAATTCAGGAATGATCAATCTCATAAATTTTGTGTACACGTTCGAAGAGGAGACTTCGAGCAACAAGGCTGGGCAACAAAAAAGGATTTTACAGAACTGGGAATCGCTTTTGGCTTTAACTATTTAATGGTGAAGGCAATTTAATTTAAAAAATGAAAATCTTTATCATTAAGAAAAAGCATAGCAATGTTTCGATCGTATTAATGGGTGCTGAAAAACAGTTTCTGATTGATTTGGAAATCGATCGACGAGTAAAAAAAATTTATGTTTAAATGATTTTTTACTTTTATCCCTTTAAAGCTAATTGCCAATGTTTATGTGCCAAAAGCAATGCCACGGGGTGAGGACATGGCTTTTGGGGCAACTTTCTGCGATTCTTTGCTGATAACAGCATCAGCTTCAACTTTTTCATGGTGGATGGCATATTTGATGCCGGATAATGCGACCATTTTTTATAATTCAAATTTCAACGGTATTTTTATTCTAAAGCACATTTATAATTATTTCTTATTTGCCGACCATAATTCAGTTAAGTCTTAAGTCTATTTTTATTCCAGGAACCTCATTTAGTCGTGACAATTTTTTGCCTGAATGGGTGCCAATCCGTTTGGCCAACGGAATGATGGCTCTTGATTATTAAATTAGATATGCTTATTACTTTTTTGTTAAAATTGATTATTCATGAAAAACTTGTATGTACAGTATTTATGGCAAATTAAATAACTAATAATTCCTTCTATAAATAATACGGCACCCAATTGTCGCCAGTGGCCAATTATCGACCCACAAAATGCCGAAAAATATTGAAAATGTGTATTATAAAAAATCCGTTGCTGCTTTCAATTGGACCTTTATTATTTTTTCTTGGGGTTAGTCAAGATTCTTTGTTGAACCTTTTTGGGTGGACCTTTCTATCATATTTATTCGTTTGTGGGTATTTTATATATAAAACATTTTAGTGGAAAATTTTCGGTTGATATTGAGCATTTATTAAAGCATTTTAAATATTGGAACCCTTGAAATTACCTAATTCATACAAAAAAAATTTAAAATATGAAAGCTTGGAGACAGGTTTTCCGACCGCCGGTTTTCGGTTCGCTTAAATTTGTACATATTTTTGATAAAAAAAACTTTATTTCCTCTAATTGTACATTGTCGGTGCTTATTATTAAAAAATTCCAGATAGTTTCGGAAGTCTTCGAATAAGTCCAGAATCCGGACCCAAAAAAGTCTGGAATCCGGTTCCAACCCGAATGTTTAAATATTTTCGGAAGTTTTTGATCAAGGAGTCCATCGCAGAATTCCACCGCCGACCATTTTATAAAAAGCCAAAATGATCGCAAGGTAACGCTTACTGAACACATGCTATGATGGCAAAGAATATTTTTGCTGTATTCATGCTAATAATTACAAATCGATGTTTGCTTAATTAATCCGAAATTGAATGCCATAAATAAATTAATTAGAAATAATAAATAAGTAGGTATTAATGTGCACAAATACATTTTAATTCTTCCGGCATGTTGCCGATTTTAGTCGCCCATAATTAAGTTCATATTCCCGCAGAAAACCTGGAAATCCATACAACGAAAATTCGGTCGGCGTGCCGTCTATGCATTTGGCATTTTTTTCATCGTACTGAAAATAAAGTTTATTTAAATCAGTAAATTAAATTAATACCATATATTTAAATAATAAATTTATCCATATTTTTACATTGAAATTGAATGTGAAATGATTCCTTTGGTCCGACAGTGTCACATTGGCAAATTTGGCCAGGATACCGGTGAACACCACATCGTCCAAAAAAAATCCGACAATTTCCCGGGTGCGCAACAAAATGGCACGAATTGTCGCAGGCGTTGTCAAATAGACAGTGCCTTGTACAAAGTCGGGATACAAATCCAAAGGGTACATTTCCTTTGGGACATACCTAAAACAAATGTTGTCGCTGAGAATAATAAGAATTTTGAGACAAATTCTGAATGTCCAAAAATTGTCATAACTTGCAAAATCACGACAATTAGAGGACTCATTGTCCAGAACCCTGCATTTCGAGCGGATTAATAATGTTAAAAAAGAATCATAAAGATTTTCTTGGAAAACATGCACAATCTCCATTAGAAGCCCCCCCCCCCCCCACCCCCTTGAGGTCAAAATAAGAGCAAATACAGATTTAAGAAGTTTTTTTCATAATTAACCAATTAAATAAAATAAATCATTAAAAAGCTAATTATGTTTAGAAGAAATAATGAAGTAAAAGCCAAGCGATCGGAAATTCATTTTTTCTAAACACAAAAAGCTTCTTTGATAGCCAAATTTTTACAATTGGCTAATTATGAAAAAGTTACATTACAAAACTTCTGAAATTGGCTTTCATTCATTAGGATTAGGGTTGCACGGGAACATGACTAGTCCTGTTTTTTTTTACCTGGGGCTAATCTCGATCCCGGCTTTTCTACTGGGACTACAGCGGGCTACGGGCGCCCAGTTTTTGTATAAAATCCCAGTACTGTTCAACCCTAATTAAGTTATTTTTTTTTAATGAACCACCTAGCATTCACTGGTCTATTTAATCATTTGTGGATTAAATTTTTGTTGTACCATTTGTGGTTTGGGTCCCTGTATGGAGTTGCATTATAGAAGACGATTCCGAAGTAGACCAATGGATGTTGTACAGCAATTTGGCTGAATTTCTTCTCAGTCCAATAGGCCAAACGCTGAAGGTGCACCAACGAATCGTCGTCCGCTTTCATCACCCATTCGGCATCGGCACAAAACAATTGTTGCCACTGAAGACCTCCGTACCACTGAATGATTGATGAATGTTTTAATTCTAACGGTATGATAAGCGTCTTAAGAAAACCCCGAATTTTTTTTATAAATAGTACTCTAAATCTTTGTTTCAAATTTAATAAAAGGCAAATTTTGTTGGATTAAGAACACGCACTTTAAAAATGGTGGAATTTCCTGACCCAGCAAGTGGTTCTATTTTTCAACACCACCCTTGAGGGGGGGGGGGGGGCGTCAATTCGAGGGGAACGTCTATTAGAGGAAATATGGGTAATTTAAATTTTGTTCAACACACTTTGAAGTGTATGTGCGAGTAAATGTCGACAAAGCCATGCAAAAACACCAAATCGCCATGTTCCTTTTGCTCATCGGCTAACTTTTGTTGCACAGCGTCCGCTTCGTCTGGCCTCGAATCGGCGATCAAAAAACGAATCACTTCGCCGGCGATCGAAAAAAAAAGATTAATTATAAATTTAGTTTTTTATTATTTTTTAAATGGTTTTCACCGAATCATTCATCCACGTTTGTCGGATGCCCATTCTCTTTTCAAATCCGTCTCTCCGTGCCATAGTCAACACAATGAGTTTAGTGTTTGAAGGGCATGCATTGTCAAATTCCATCCAACATTTTACTCGAACATTTCTGAAGCCAATTTCAAATTCCTGTTCAAATATAAAAAAAATATATACCTAAGCATTTTTTTTTGGTATCCGGGTTATGCTACATCCACTCAAAAACTTTTCAAAAATCGTATACTTGTGCTTTTTCAAAGGTTCCGATAACATCTAATTGTAGATTAGAAATAATATCTATGACTTTTGGAAATTATTTAACATTAGAAAATCATCACGAATTTTGAAAAATTTTTGAAGGGGAGTAGCATAACCTGGAAGTACCCGTTTGGTTTTCATTATGTTTTTTTGGCGCAGCCATTTGCATCTTTTACAGTCATCACGGCGGCAGTGGACATTTGGCCAGAGGCGGCAGTGGACAGTTTGACACTTGTCGTTGATTTGAGAGATATTGGCTCAATGCACTATGAAAAAATTTAATTATTTATTAAATCAACCAGGGGTGCTCACGGATACGGATAATCCGAGGATATCCGCGGACACGGATAACAACGGATACGGATTATGAACCTTAGGGATATATCCGGATAAGGGATATTAAAATTGGATCCGAGAGCACCCCTGAAACTAACACACAAACTGACTTTCCTTTTGCATAATCGGCTGGCAGCAGATAAACAAAACGATGGGAGAAGTGCCATTGCCAAATTGATTTGTCCATAATCTTCCAAAAACCCACCAAATTGCATGGCATTTTGAAATTCCACAGCAAGCGACTGATAATCTGTAAAAATTATAAAATATAATTTAAAAATATGTAGTAATTAATGCTTAACCCTTGGTAATATTAATCGTCGTTCCATTAGCGATTTGACTGATTTGTTTGGTGCTGAAAATGCCATCCACATCAAGACTAAAATCAGGTAAAAATTAAAATATGAAGCAATGAACTCGCCTCGAGTTGAAGCTAATATTTCCGTCGTTGTCCCTGGCAATTATCAGTCCATGCCATCCTTTGCCTTCCATCACTTTGGCACATTCATCGAATTGTCCATTTCTATTGGTACTTAATTTTCCTGGACGAAATTGCCTTCTGAGCTTCGAACTTCCGTTGGTCGTACTTTGATAGCAGAGGAGAAGCCTTTGAGTAAGTTATTTAAAATGGAATTAAATTTTTAAAAAATTACCGTTTGCATAAATTATCTATTGAAATTTGTCCAATTGTATCATTGCACGGTGTCCAAGTCTCATAAGAGTTCAAAGGCCTGATTATTTTATAAATAATCTCTTAAATGTAAATACATTTAAATTTTACCTGACTGCGCCGACTTCAAATGCCATTAAGGCAATTGAATGTAAGACGAACAAAAAGTGCAAATAATTCATTTGCTAAAATATTTATTATTATTTTTTGTTTAGCTTATGACAGCAAAATGATTTTAATGACTTTTGAATTCCGTCCATCACTTTGGAGGGAATTCACAAACCAAATAGCATATGAATAAGCATCACAGAGCCCTAGCTGACTGATCACATTTTTACTCAACAGTAGAAGAGAGTCTTATTAAAGTCCCTAAGGACTCTATTATTTTTTTTTAGTATTACAAGTTTTACTGATATTTGTTTAAAACACTTTTGATGATTTCATTTTTTATTAATTATTAAAAAGGTTAGTTAAAATAATTTAAGAGAGGACTTTATTTTGGGAGGGCTCTATATTTTGGAGCACCTCATAAGCGCGCTGGGTTTCCGCCACTATGCTCTAGAAACTTTATTTGTATTAGTTTTACACAGTTTATAAAACTTTTACATGTCAGAAATTTTAATGCAAAGGCAAAAAGAAAAGTTCTTGTATGACGGACGGGTTTCTTTATGTGTTCGATAAAGACTTTTTTCTATTGTGAATAAAATGTGATCAGTCAGCTAGGGCTCTATGATGCTTATTCATATGCTATTTGGTTTGTCCATTCCCCAAAAGTGAAAATGCATAAATTCATTTAAATCATTTTGCTGTCATAAGCTAAACAAAAAATAAATAAAAAATATTTTAGCAAATGAATTATTTGCACTTTTTGTTCGTCTTACATTTAATTGCCTTAATGGCATTTAATGTCGCCGTAGTAAGGTAAAATTTAAATGTATTTAAATTTAAGAGATTATTTATAAAATATCCAGGCCTTTGAACTCCAATGAGACTTGGATACCGTGCAATGATACAATTGGACAAATTTCAATTAATAATTTATGCAAACGTAAAGTCAGTTTGTATGTTGATTTTTGTTAAGAGTTTAGTAAAGGCATAAATTTAATTATTATACTATGAAAATATTTTTTGGAAAAAAATGCTTTTATATTTTATTTTGAACAGGAATTTGAAATTGGCTTCAGAAATGTTCGAGTAAAATGTTGGATGGAATTTGATAATGCATGCCCGTCAAACACTAAACTCATTGTGTTGACTATGGCACGCAGAGACGGATTTGAAAAGAGAATGGGCATCCGACAAACTTGGATGAATGATTCGGTGAAATCATTTTGATAAACTAAATTTATATTCTTTTTTTTTCGATCGCCGGCGAAGTGATCCGTTTTCTGGTCGCCGATTCGTCGCCAGGAGAAGCGGACACCGTGCAACAAAAGTTAGCCGATGAGCAAAAGGAACATGGCGATTTGGTGTTTTTGCATGGCTTTGTCGACATTTACTCGCACATACACTTCAAAGTGTGTTGAACAAAATTTAAATTACCCATATTTCCTCTAATAGACGTTCCCCTCAAATTACGCCCCCCACGAGGGGAACATTAAAAATAGAACCCATTGCTGCATCACAAATACCATCATTCCTAAAATGCGTCCCTTATCCAACTTTAAAATTTTTAAAATGATGCCTTTATTAAAAATTTGCAAGGTTTTAGATTATTTTTGTTTAAAAAAATTGGCGTTTTCCTAAGACGCTTATCATACCGTTAATTAAACATTCAGTGGTACGGAGGCCTTCAGTGGCAACAATTGTTTTGTGCCGATGCCGAATGGGTGATGAAAGCGGACGACGATTCGGTGGTGCACCTTCGCCGTTTGGCCTATTGGACTGAGAAGAAATTCAGTCAAATAGCCGTTCAAAATCCGCTGGTATACATTGGATACATTTATTATGGATTCTCTCCTATTCGGAACCAAAACAGCAAATGGTCAGTTGTAGCTTAAATTAATTAAAATAAATATATAAAATGTATTCTTTTAATGTTTAATAGAAAAGAGTTTCCATTGGTTTAACACAAAAAATATTTCTTCAGTTGAATTTTCTTTGAAAATCGGTGGTTTTTTCGACACTTTCCCCGGAAGAACACTTGATATTTTTGTGATCTTTAAAGTTTGCGTTTAAAATTCACTTCAAAAATATTTATTCTCCAGTTTGAATCTCTAAATTTTAAAATTAATACCCTCAAGCAGTATGCTTAAAAATATTGTAAAAACAAGCTTGACCTATGCTCCATACTTTGTAGATCAGCTCATAGATTGTTAGTCCTGTTTGCGAGATTTTTCTTTGCTTACGCTTCTCTGTCTCGAATTTCGTAAAAGTCGGGTATCGATTAGTTCTAATACTTTGACACATCGCTATCTGCTGATTTTATGACCTCAGTTACAATGGAAACTCCGATCACTCCGTTCTTATTCAGGTACATTTCGAAGGACGTTTACCCGTTGGATTGGTACCCCGACTTTATGCAGGGCACCGTTTATTTGGCAACTCCGGCAACAATTAGCGCCATTTTGTCACACAGCCACGAAATTGTTGGCTTTTATTTGGATGACGTCGTGTTCACCGGCATTTTGGCTGAATTGGCCAATGTGACATTGTCGGACCAGAAACAGCATTTTATTTGGGGGACAAAGGTACGACTTGAAATAAAATGAACACCGGTCAATTGCAGTTTAATGTCTATAAAATTTTAGGCGTAAAATATATTTACATGACCAAAATTGGGCATTCTCGGGCCCTGTAGGACTTTGCAAAAGCTACTTCTATGCGATTAAGTCATTTTCGATATTTTCTATGGAATCGAAGAAAAGTTGTTTTCATGTCAATTCTAAGATCTTTTGGATACAAAATTCGTAGAATTTGGATTACAAAAAAAAAACTAAATTTTTTTTGTCATATAATATTTTATGGACGCCTTAACTGCAATTGAGGCTATGCCATACAATGTGCAATAATTGATTTTATTTTTAAGTATGATGAAAAGAATGGCAATTGTGAGGACGGCGTGCCGACGGCACTTTCCATGTGGGGAGCAAAAAGTCTGAGTGATTTTGAGCATCACTACGCCAGATTGAAGGCGGTGAAGTGCAAAAATAACTGAACACTTAAATGATAATTGCCACGGGTTTTTCTCAATTTGCATGTCTTAATATCTTTTTTATTATGTGTGTTTGGTTTTTCCAATCTTTTACCGTATTTCCTCTAATAGCCGCTCCGGAGCGGCTATTTTTCGATACCCCCTCCAGCAGGGGGGGGGGGGGGGGGGGGGGCGGCAATCATTGAAGGGGGCGGCAAATGGGGGGAGGGGGGGGGGGGCTATTTCTCGATCAAATATTCTTCAATTCACACAATTCTCCCTTATGAACTAATGGATGATCACTAAAAATAAATTCATAATTTTCATCTAAAACAAATCAATTTTTTTTAAATTCCTGCCAAATGTTAAATTTATTGTTTTTAGTGAATTCTTCTCGCTTTCCAAATGCTTTAAGGGCCAATGATGATTACAACGCCGTGAGGCGGGTCGGGAAATCGAGACTTTTTTTGAGAAGATTTATTTAATTTCGGATCTCTGACCTTATGGGTTCGTATTCCGGGCAATTTTCGACATCCATTTAATGTTTTTAGTCCACCCAAAAACGATGGCATTTGTGTCGCACGGAGTAGCATTTAATTTCAAATTTTTGTATCAAAATGGAACATTTTATGTATAAAAACATGACTAAGTGCCACAAATTTTATTCTCGTTTTATTTTTAATGTCATCGAATTCATCGACGGAAAATTGGAAATAAATAAATAAAATTCCGTAAGAAGTCATCGAAATTGTCGCGTTTGTCATCAGTCTTCGCTTCAATGAAATGTGAGAATAAATACATTTTGACACAAGCATATTGGTGAAACACGAAAAAAGTCGACCACAGCCCCCTTTTTTTTGGCCGACAAATCTCTCGACAAAATTCTCTGTTTATCAGAGTGGCTTAAATAAGGGACAATTTACTATTTAAGATCTGCCAAATCGAAGAAGTTGAGCCCACCCCCCCTCCCCACCCCCCCCCCCCCCCCCCCCAATCTAAGCCTTCACCGAAATATTTTCATTTCTCGTTCAACACGCTTTAATAAAAGGTTGTCCTAGTTTTGCATGCTTGGGATCAGCAATTCTTCATATTTACATATTTGTGAATGAACAATTTTAATTAGTTTTTAATCAACTCATTTGTTTGGTACAATTTGTCCTTTAATGTGGCCAAATCTCAAAGTAGCACGATCAACTGACGGTAATAAATAAAGTTTGTCTTCTATTTTAGCAATAGCTTGTTTTTTGGCTGTTTAAAATTTTCCTGTAATTTTTAAATGCTGATCATCACTTTACTGTGTGTCTTTTTATCCTCCGTTGGCGCAATTTACCGTAATTTTCATTTACAAAAGCACATTTGTGGGTGGTCATATTTTTGAGGGTATCAATTAAACAATATTCTTTTGAAAAGATTTTTCTCTGGAATATTGAGAAAGTCTTAAAACGTTCAACCTCTAAATGTCTAGATCCCGAAAGCTCAAAACAATGCCAACCCTGCGAAGAACCAAGATGCGAATCAAATTTGAATGAGTGCTATGGCGAAAAAGTAAACATACATTCTAAAAATTTATAAATTAAATCTAATTACATATTTTTTAGATGGCCTATGAGTTAAAAATGAATGATTCTCGCATCATTTATGGAAAAAAGTTCAATTGCTCGTTAACGTGGCTTTTGGATCGCTACAGACTCTCGGACAAACACGCATTAAAGGGGAAAATTCAGGTCTTTGATTTTGATGTTACCATTTCAATCAAAAAAGTTATTAAAAGAATTTAAAATAGTTTAAAAGATTTAATTTACATATTTTTGTTTTTCCAGGTCAAATATCCCGGACATCCAAAATTTGTGTTTGTGATTGCCGCTGATAAAAGTTCTTACCCATCAATTCGTCCATTGATTGCAAATATCAAGGACAAATTCGGATGCCAACAGCGCATAACTTTTTATGATTTGGGCGGTGTTGCCAAAAATATGGAATGGGTAATTTTTAGAAAAAAAAATTCATTATTTTATTAGTTCAAAATTTTCTGTACAAGTGAAACATGTTTAAATAGTATTTTATACATTTTTTGGTACTTTTCTATATTATGGTACCATGATTTCTTAATTGTTAACTCACGTAAAAAATTTTAATGGGCATTATCGCTGATTTCGAATCTGACATCCATTCTGACCAATCCGAATCCAATCGAATCGAGCAAAATCTATGCCCCTAAAGCTTTGACTAATATGTTTTTACGATTTTTGAATTTAAACAATTTTTGATTCGAATTAAAAGGGTCGAGGAGGAAAATCACTGAAATTATCCCTTTTTTCTTAATGTTTGATAATACATATTAATAATTAAAAAGATGAATGAGCTCAATTTGGTGTGTAATCTTCAATGGCACATCTTCGATTGGTGACAATTGGTCGAAGGTCGATTGCGACACTTGGACAGTACTTCATGGAAGTTATTTGTGCTTTCGGTACCTAAATAATAAAAAAAAAGTTTAATTTTATCATTTCCTTATTTTTATCACGCCTTAATTGACTTTGACACTGTTGTCTGGCTAGACCCATTAACTGAGTTTGAAAGCAACAATTTGGCCAAGATTTTGACGCCAATTCAAAATGGCACAATCGGCGCCGTACAAATACCGAGCTGTAAGTCGGGAGAACGGGCCATTTTGATTATGTAAAATATTACCATACAGTTAGTCGACATGGAATGTACGCATCTACTCATCCGGGTAAATTAATGTAAAATCTAAGTTTTGGGCCCAACAGTGTTCCGTTTGAAATTGGGTATCCTGTTTAAAAAAACGACCAAATTTTCTCGAGATATATTATAATTTCTTTGATTCGGCTTTTTCCTCAATCTTGGTGTTAATCGAAATTTTTATATTAGTTACATAGTTTTTTAATGGCACAATAAATATTCAGGCATGCTTGAATTTTTGCCACTGAACACCATGTATCAGCCACAAAAAACCTACCCGTACATTCCCGGCTACCCCAACACAAATAACTCCGACCCGCCGCAATTTGAGTTTCGTTGTGTCATTTTGCATAAAACTGAGCACACGCGACAACTGATGAAATGGTAAATATTATCCCAAATCATTAGTAGATGAGGGCTTAATTCTTTTTAAAAATTTGCGAAATGAACGAATTTTTAGCAAATATTGAAAAAAATTTCGCCTTTTTCAAGAGAATATATTGGCAAATATTTTGGCATTTTGACATTTTTAGCAAATATTTTGGCACTTTTTCATTTTTTGGTAAAGTTTTAACTGGTTTTGCAAAAAATGTACCTTTAAAAAAACCCAATTTGTCATTAACAAAAAGTGCACTCTAAAAATTTATTAAAAAACCAAAAATTTCATCACTTTTATCTCCATCTTTATGCCAGCTAAATAATTGTTCAAGTTTTTCGTAAAATTGAAACTTTTAAAAATCTTTCGAGGGCTACATATAAAAAAGCAGCATTAATTTATAAGGTATTTTAAAAAATTATAAGGATTTATTGTCATTTTTTGGATAATTCTCTTAATTAATATGGCTAAGTTTTGAAAAAATTTCTTGGCAACAAATCTGCATAGTCTGACCCTCCAAAAATCAAATTTATATGAGCGCCTTTGTGCAATTTTGGCAAATTTACTTAACAAAAACCCGAAACCCTGACTTTTCCCAGGGCCCGAAATCCAAATTTGAAATTTTCAAATGCCCAACCCGAAACCCTAACCCGAAATTTTTTCTTAACCCGATGCATCACTGATATGATTATTCATAAATTAACCTACACGTACCTGAAAAATAATGAGTGCAAATTTTCATGGCGTTGCTTTGTGCCAGCGAGCCGGACTGTATTGTGCCACATGGGCAAACTTTCAAATGCCTTTATTTTCCCTACAATTTGCCCATTGCTGCTAGTTTAAATTGTCACCGACAGGCTCAAAGCCTACTAGGGATACTGCATTCGAACATGGAATATCAGCAACAAATTGAAGGTACCTGAACAATAAAGCATTTGTTTTTTTAATATTATTGAAATTATATGATTTAAAATTGGATATTAATAACAAAAAAGACCTACACAGATTCAAATTAAATATTCAAATGACCAATATAGGTACCAACAAATCCTTAAATATGTTCCAAATAAAACAAATTAACACAGATTCTTCCTCTTTTTTTGCCGCAAATGAGTGTCAACCATCCGAGCACCACGGAAGTGCCAATGAAACATAACGGCATGAAAGGACTGTTTCATTCAATTGAACGCGAACCGATTGCCACTTTTCACTCTGATGAATGGAAGCAAAAAGTGAAGTGCTGTGACCAAATAAGTGAAGAGCGATAAAAAAATGCGATTTAAATTTTAATAAGAAATTAATTTCTTAATATTTATATCAAAAAAATATGCGAAGGATTTCTTTGAACTGATTAACCACCAAATAATAACAGCCTCCGGGTGCATATTCAAGAAAACACGGCAAATTTATTTGAACTCTCAAAGGAGTTTATCAAAAACAAATCGAATCTAATCAAGAGTCATTGTTCCGTTAATCAGACGAATTGGTATCCATTCCGGCAAAAAATGGTTTTGACCAAAGTATTTACCTAAAAAAAAAGTAAAACAAAAAATAGAATATCATAATTAAGAAACAATTAAATTCTTTCTATATTCAAAGATTTAATGATACCTGCATAATTAGAATCAAAAAAAATGGTCGCATTGTCCGGCATCAAATATGCAATCCACCATGAATAGGTGGATGTCACTGCTGTGATTAGCAACGAATCGCACGCCGTTGTCGCAAACGCCAAATCATCGCCACGTGACATTGCTTTAGGCACATAAACATTGGCAATTAGCTACACAAGAAATGGAATAATTAAAAAAATATTCGTTCAAAATGCATACAAATTTTAAAATACTACCCAATCCAAAATGTTACCACACTTTTTGATTAAATTACATCGGTGACGACATTCATAAAATAAATATTACTTGACGATTGAATGTCAAATCCATCAAGAACTGTTTGTCTTCGCCAATGAGCACGACAGAAATATTGGCAAAATCAAATTTGTTCTTAATTACAAACAAAAATAAGGCGACTTGATTTGGAGAAAGCTTTTTATTCATTTTAAAATGAAAGAAATTCCTAAAATAGAGCCCCCCCCCCGGGCTCTATTTTGCAAACCTCCTCAAAAGGGGGGGGGGCTTTATTTCAGGAGAGGGCTCTACATCAGCAGGGGGGCTCTATATTCCAACCCCTTTCAGAGGTGGAGGTTTTAATTTAGGAATTACGGTAAATCCAACGAACTCAAATTTGCATTATTTCTATCAAATAATGATAATCGATGGGGTGAACGGACAATCAAAAAATTGAGGAATTCATCGCAAAATTTGGATAAGCCTTCTTTTTTGAAAAATTGGCAATGTGTAAGCCTGGATGGAAATCCTTACGATGATGCCCCTAATCAACCTCGAAAGAAGTACAAATGCTGTGAGAATTTAACGTTTTTAAAAGGTTTATTGTTTAACAATAACTTCTTTATAGCTCAAAAAAGGCTAGCTTCTGTATATTATCTTATAAGCTTTAGTTGGGTTTAAAAAAAAGTTTATACACAAAAAACTTTGTCGCGCTGGCCACGCCGAAACGGCCACGCAAAACTCACACGTTCGTGAGATAAGAACCCTATCCAGTTCAAAATAAATAAACAACCACTAGATTTGACCTATTGAAATGTTATAATATTCAATAATTTCCCCTTTTTCTAATAATATTCTATTGCCCCACATTTGCTATGAATCAAAGTTAAGAAACAAAATTTTCTTTGCAAGCGGCAGCCCAAATAGGTAAGCAACTCAAAAATATGTTATTTGGCTTACCTTTAAATATATGCAGCCAAAATCGATTCCCTGTTCAGTAAAATCCTTTTTGGTTTCCCAACCAATGTTCTTGAAATCACCCAAACGAACATGAACACAAAATTTATGTGCACGATCATTGCTGAAAAAATAATCATATACTCCAATCAAATATATATAATAAATAGCACATTCTTGGTATCATTCGAAAATTCTAAATGTGTCTCTGGAAGAAACAATGAGACCATCTTTCGGCAAAATCATGAAAAAAATAATGTTTTCTCTTTAATTTTCGATTGCAGACATTTTTGTGGGTTTTTTCTTGGGTTTTTTATCAAAACAAATTTTTCAATGACAAGAATGTGCTTACGTAATAAATCTGCTTGAGTGAGATTGATAAATTGTTAATTATAATAAATTTTTAACCCAAATAGTTCCTTTTGGTATGCTTCCACTGTTTTGCAAACGGCGTGCCCGAATTGGAAAATTTGGCGCATTTCCGTTCGTTGATATTTAAAGAATTTATTTGAATGATGGAAAACATCTCCCTTAATAAAAAATTATTATATTCAGTATAATTATAAATTTTTTTGTACATAAATCTTTATGAATTTCTCTGTGACATTGGCAATCACATGCCTAAAAAAGTATTAAAAAAAATGAGTTGAAAAATAGTTGTTGTGCTAACATTGGCGGGTCGTCTTTTGGTCCTTCGACATAAAGGGTTTCGTTTGCCTTTTCTTGCTCATTCTAAAATAAAATTAAATATAAATTAAATATATATACAGTCATGGTCATATCTTTAGGACCAGTACTAAAAATCTGCTAAAATTTTCAAAATTAATTAATAAAATATTTAACAAAGAGCAAATGTTTAGTGCATTATACCATACGATAGAGCATTCCATGGGCTTTTGAATGATACTAAATGCTTGAAAATTCATTCCCTTCGGCCGATATGCGACCAGGCCAATCGCACATACTCTTATTTTTTGGGTTTTCATATCTTTAGGACTACTTCTTTTATTCACAATTAAATCAATATTTTGTGGGACAAAAAGTCTGAGAAAATTCATGATAATGTAACTTTTGACGCTGATCAAAAAAGGTAATTGCTCCAAGTTGGTCAGATCACTCTTTCACTGTGAATTGAAAACTAAGGGTATGTGCGATTGGCCTGGTCGCATATCGGCCGAAGGGAATGAATTTATACGCATTTAGTAACATTCGAAAGCCCATTGAATGCTCTATCGAATGGTATAATGCACTAAACATTTGCTCTTTGTTAAATATTTTATTAATTAATTTTGAAAATTTTAGCAGATTTTTAGTACTGGTCCTAAAGATATGACCATGACTGTATATATAAAAGTTAATTTTCGTTTACAATGTATTTAATTTGACTGGAGTAAATTGGGAAAAGGCCGTCAATCTCGTGCTCTTCTTTGACGTCATGCGGTGATTTGGATTTTAGGCATCTTTGGTCTTCTTTAAAAATCGGCTTTCGCCCATATGGCTTGCCGATGCCATACATTGAGGCATAACGAAACTAAAAATTATTGAAAATATAAGTATTTCAATATTTGGGATTAAAAAAGCAAGTATGTTAGGGGTGTAACCGGATGCTAACAAATCCGGTCCCAGAAAAGGTCTTAATACCTAAGTCATCCGGAACCCGATAATTTTCAAGTTTGAGAACCGACAGTTGACAACGAGACCAAGACTCTCGAGCAGGTATAACTTCCGGTACAATAAACACTGCCACTGCATTTCTTTTAGTAATAGCCATCCGAGGCTCGGTGCTTATATCTCAGATTTCTATACTCCTGGGAGTTTTTATAAAAATGCGTGAATTTTTACCTAAAAAGGAACCAGAATAAAAACTTCCAAGGCGTGAGGGAAATAAGAAATGCGGGGATTTTGTCTAAAAAATTCCAGAATCTTACATCATTGATTTTAGGTTTGTTAGTATATTAGAAATTACGATTTGGTTTCCAAGCCCACCGCAAGATCCTGACCATGACGCGAATATAAATTTGTTACCGTTCTTTGGAAAAAGTCTAAAATCCGTGTTAAATTTTATTTTTAGCTATGTTTACCTATCATATTCTTCTGCCGTTACGTTTGCC